>JBBWSJ010000168.1:0-76745 GCA_038088505.1 Diaporthe velutina
ATATTTTTATAAAGGGAGAATAAAGGTATTATTTTAAAAGATTTAAATTTTAATTTAATAATTATTTTTAGCTTTAATATAAAGGTATTATTAATATTAATTATGATATAAATATTATTATTTAATAATAATTTATAATTATTTTAAAGTAATTATTTTTATTAAGGATAATAATTATAATTTACTTTTTTAATTTTATTATTTTATATTTATTAAATAAATATTAATTAATATTAATTAAGCTTTATATATATATATAAGGGTTATAATAGGTAAGTTATTATATTTATCTATAAAGTTAAAAGGGAAGGTATAGCTAAAGGTTTTAATAATCCCTTATAGCTATAGCTATACTATAGTAGCCTATATACTGTAGCTAGTAAGCAGCTAGTAGCTAAGCCGGCAGCAGATTAGCTATCTATTAAATATACGCCTTCCTTCCGTACGGCTATACCCACATAAACCTTAAATTCTCCAACATGCGGCTCCTGTGCCGACCTCTACCCCAGAACAAAATCGGGTCCATCGTATACGGCAGGTTTTAGTGCTTGGAGGCGTATCTCAGCGCACCCTCGGCCCAGAACGCCTCATTTTGGGAGCTGAACCACCTCCATGGATAGAGTCGTGGTTAGCCTGGCCTGGCAACCAGCCCTGCACGGTGACGGCAGTTGACAGGAAGGCCCTCATTGGCCACACAGCACACCACCACCTTGCTGTCGTTGCGGCATTGGGAATGGTCTTCATGAGCTGAAGTTATGAATGCGGCTGGCAAACATCACACGCACAGCACGCTATCACTAGGATGGTCGTGGCTGGAGAGTTACTTAAGAGGCAAGCGAGAAGTGTAATTGCCGCGACGAGATCACATTCTCCGTGACAACTGCTTTGACCTCGAATAACGCAACTACATACACTTCTAAAGGGCTCATAACAGACCTGATGGCGCAGGGGTCCATCACTCCTTTGGAAGGTTTGGAGAGGGAACTCGATTCTTTCCCGTCGTCTACAGTGCAACTGGCGCTTTTAGATCCTCGTGGCAGTGCCCAGCAAGCTGCACGAGCAGCACCGCCGGTTCGGAACAATGGCGTCAAAGACTATCTCAAAAGAGCGAAGAACAACGTGGGCCCACTTCGTGACCTGCTGTTATCATTCGGAATTTCCGTGTTTTACAGCTTTGTCTATTGGATATTCATCTATTTTGTGCTCATCCGTGGCAATATCCAAGTCGGATCCGTCCTCTTCGACGCGTCCAAGACCAATTTGCTGGTATCGATCTTCTCACAGTTTGCAGCTATCTTGTTCGACATGGTCATACGGGACCTTTTTGGATGTCTGAGAATGGGCTTCGCTAACACGCGCCGCGGTCTATCCCTCGTTAATTTCTTCGCAATGGGGGCCTCTTCCTCCTGGCTGTCGACCCTGGAATTCACAATTATCAAATGGGCTAGAGAAAAATGGCGAGGTCTATTCAATTTGTGGTGCGAGTTAAGGCTTTCTATACCCATCATGGGCCTTGCATTCGGCTCCGTACTGAAGTGTAATCTGCCATCCATGGCTCTCCACGTCACGAGGTGCAACTGACATCTCACCTAGTCCAGGCCGATTTCTTGTATTACTTCGTTTCTGACAATGTTCAGATACCGATATTCGCTGGGCTTGTGCCAATCGACCTGCGAACGCTTGTCACCATCCCAGCCTCCGATTTGTCTATGTACTTCGCAATCTGGACTGCAAGCCTGCTCTCTAACACAAGGTATGCCGTCGATATACCTTTCGACGCATGCGGTGAAAATTGCAGATCCTTGATCCTCCCAGGAGGCATCGAGATTGCACGGCAATTCAACTCATCGCTGAACTATACCATTTTCGACGGTGGTTTATTGGATAATGCTAATACAGTTCGCATCGAAAATGCGCCTGGGATCATTCTCACATTCGAGCCCTTACGAAGTGACTTCCTCTTCAACCCTGACAGTATTTCAGGCGACTGTGTCTTTGGAGGGGAAATGATCAATAACACCCTCCAATTTTGCGTTAAGCAGGTACATAATTCTATCGCCGTCGGTACGTATTGCCAAGTTTTATTGAGAGAATACGGAATCATCATCCTAAGAAATGACACGCCGGACAGGCTGGGCAGCATGCCCGCAAGACCTTTACGACACCAAAAAATGCAATGACAACAGAACATGGGTCTCTGGATCACTCGGGTGGTCTACTAATATGACTGCATATAAGCAATTCACGACTACGTCCTACGATCGACAAAATTCGTCTATAATAGACGTGCAGTTGATAAGCGAGCCAGAGCAAATCTTTCTGAACGCAATCGAGTATATGGCCATCGCCAACCGAGTCCTGATACCCACCTCTTTGGAAAGCGAAGTGGACAAGAACAATATCAATGCCCTCAATTACTTCCTAACCTGGGCTCACCGGACGTACCGCTATTCGTTCCCAGACGACAGAAACACTCTCATCACGACCCTGCACAACTTTCTTGCAGTGCCGTTACAGTTTACCGTCACTGCTGTACAGTTCTCAAACTACACGGCCGAGCAGTTCGGTCTCGGTTCATTTCCGATGCCGAATGACACGATCACTGTGGCGACCAGCGGCCGGTCTAGCTCACGGTTGTTCATACAGCCCTGGGCTGGATGGCTCTTCATCACTGGGAATCTGGCTCTACTCGCCTTCGTCCTCGGAGGGATTGTGTTCATGATTCTGCAGGAGACCAAGCTCCCCAAGACGACAGGAGTGGAGGAACTCGATGTCGTCCGGTCACTAGAGCACACAAGATGTGCAAAAAGACCTCAAAGGACCACTCATCAGGCAGCTGCTTCTCCTGCGGTGAGACCGCTCTCAAGGCCTGCCGAGGAGCTCAGTGCCGTGCCTTTAGATCGCATTGCACTGCACTTGGCAGCATCTGAACCACAATCGAGTTGGGCCCGGAACCTATATCTTCGGCAGTGGAGGGTTTTTAGTATACGGAACAACAGCGGACATGGGCATCGCGACTGATACTAAATGATCACATTTTTACAGGTGATTAGGTTCGGCTAGCGTGCAGTGTAATTAATACTTCAATTCAAAGCTCGACTGTTTCTCTCCTCGCCTCCTAGGATAGGACCGCTCTTCTCCTCCGTTGTGAATATTTATTTCTCATTGAGTCACCAACGGAATAGAGCATTATATATCTAGTGTTTGATGGATTTCTCTTCTTCTTGTTGTCGGGCTATCGATGTGTGTCACCAGATAGCTCGTCCGTACGTTGTTGGACAGGTGAGGGAGCTTCCCTCTCGGCGTCCCGGTATCCGTCTTGCAGGTTCGGGCCGCTGGATCCCTCCGTAAATTTTAGAGTTCCAGATAAAGACAGTACATGGCAGCGATCCACAAACCTTATTTTGAGGGTGTTCTCGACCGTAGTAGACGTTTTCACTATAAATAGATTGCGCATTACTCAAGGAAGAAAAACGTGGGCAATTACGGCTTCTTCGCGCCCTGCGTTGTTGCCCCTGACCAGTACAGTCTAAACCAGTATTAGTAAGGTAGGCCCGGGACGAGTTGCCTAGGCAGACATCGTGGGGGTTTTACATCCGTGGTTAGGTTTGGCACAATATGCAAATGCTACACGAGGATGCGGTAATCTTAACCCAGGGGTTAGTGGGCTGTTGACGAGTCAGATCATCAGCGGCATCATTTGTCTGGTGGTAATGACGGACTCCGGACAGAACAACAATATCAACACTGACGGCCCTGCATTTTTGTGAGCTGCGGCACAGAAATCCTTGAGCGGTTGCCGCAGCAAGCAGCGAAGCATGGCGTTTCCCTCTGTGCGAGTCGCCCTGGCACTTTGTCTTCCTCTAGTATCTGCTGCATTCAGTGGGGCTTTTGTTGTTGAATATGAGAACGTCCAGTTGGTAAGGAGATTTTTTTGACCATCTCAGAGAAAGAATTGTCTTTGGATACCAACATGGGAAGAGCGAAGCTGACATTTCGCTAGTCTTACACCGACCTGATCAGCAAGACCGAAACCTCGCTCGAAGACATCGGTCTGGCTTGTACTGCTTCGGAACGTCACCAATTCTCGCACTCAGTCTTTCAGGGCGCATCTTTCGATCTGACGTGCGACAAGGGCGAAGCAACACAAAGTACTATCCTTTCGGTAATTGGATCCGTGGTTGGAGTTAAAAAAAGCATGGCCTGTCACGAACGTGGTATCAAACCGAGCCGTATTAAACAAAGAGTTGGGTGTCATTGGAGCTGGGGATATCCCTCGCCAAGTCTTGCCTGTGAAGCGCGACACTTCTCTTCATGATTTGCTCCAAGCACGAGCAGGGAATAATGGCACTGTTGACACACTCAGCACTCATGTCATGACAGGGGTTGACAAGCTGCATGCCGAAGGCATCACTGGGTCCGGATTGCGGATAGCTGTCATAGACGATGGTTTCGACTTGGACACGCCCGGTCTGATCCAGACCAACATTCGCTTCGCCCATGACTTGATAGACGGCGACAATGACGTCCGCGACAACTGCTCGTATCACGGCACGCATGTCTTGGGCATCGTGGGTGCCAAGGGCGCAGCTGACGTGTACGGCGTTACTGGTGTCGCACCCGACGCGAGCTACGATCTCTACCGCATCGCGGCATGCGGACCACGAGGTGCATCGACAGATAACCTCATGAAGGCAACGCTGGAGGCGGCTGACCGCGGCGTGGATGTCTTGAGTTGCTCATATGGGGGCGGATTGGCTTTCCCGGATGGTGAGTATCTTCAATAACTTGACCGCGTGCATAATGTCTTGTTGACTGACCGTAATCCGCCAGATCCCTGGTCAGTTGTAGCGACACGAGTCTTCGAGAATGGCACTTATGTATCTCTCCCAAGCGGCAACGGCGGCCCTGGCATATTCTCTGCCATCAGTCCTGCAGCTGGTGAATCAGTGAGCTCTGTGGGCTCTGCCGACAACCCAGTTACGCCGTATTATTTTTGGTGGGCAAATCTGACAGCCGGAGGCCAAACCTCAAGCATTCGCTTCAACCCCGGCCTGCCTTACAAGTTCCCTAAAGACAACAACTTGACAATCTGGTCAGCCCCGGGTTCCAACAACGCCACTAGCGAGACTCAAGAATGTCATGTATTGCCTGATAATCCCGATCTACCTGATGATCGCTCCAATGTCATTGTCCTCCTTCACAGGTGGGACTGTTGGAAGTATCCGAATGGCACGCAAGTGGCGATCACGCAGGCCTTCGGCATTCCATATTCTCTTCGCTACTCACCAAGCACAGATACCGTCGAAAGAGGTCTATGGTTTTACGATGAGAGAGAAGACTTCAGCCTCAAAGGGACCTTCTTGGTGGAGAGTAGCGTGGGGCTTGAATTGCTCGAGCTTGTGCAAACACACGATGCCGTCCACATCTCTGTTCCCGCCGACGTGTCCGCCGCAAACGCCACCCTCGAGTACGAGGAGAACAAGCTCTCAGGCTCTCTGGCGTCGAATTTCAGCAGCTGGGGCCCTACCTTGACCGGTCGAAGCATGCCCTACTTTCTCGCCCCAGGTGGCAATGTTCTCTCCACTTACCCTGCATGGATTGGAGGATGGGGTGTGATTGGTGGTATGTGTTGCCGAAGGATACCTTCATTAATAGATGTACTGATCAAATATTCGTCCAGGAACAAGCATGGCCACGCCATTTGCGGCTGGTGTAGCTGCTCTTGTCAAAAAAGCACACCCGGACTACACGCCCTTCGAGGTCCAAGCCGCGATGGCCACGACTGCGAATCCTGTCAAATGGAATGACGGGAAAGGCTTCACGGGTGACTTCTTAGCGCCGGTATTTCAGCAGGGCGGCGGCATCCTTGACGCTTGGAAGGCTGTTCATTCGACGGCGTTGCTCAATCTCACGTCTCTGAGCTTCAATGATACCACCAACCGTCCAGACCAGCTTACATTCAGCATCAAGAACACAGACAGCAAGTCGGCCACGTATCAATTGAGTCACCTCGGTGCTGCATCTGGATATGTCCTCAGCGCCGGCAAGCCTGACCACTTCACAGAAGCCGAGGCCGTTGCGGTCTACGCGAATATCAGCATTGAGCCGCCATCAGTAGTTGTCGGACCCGGTGAGTCTGCAACAGTGTCTGTGGCAGTTACCAAGGAACCAGAATTACCAGAAGCAGCTACCCGAGGTTCGTACTTTGGCGGCTACGTTGTGATTGATGCGATAGATGGCTCGTCCGAGGTCAGTAGACTGCATCTGCCATACACCGGATTCGGTGCGCCGCTCGCTGTCGTGCCAATCATCAATACTACCGCCTCATACTTGGCGGTCCTGAACTACTCCACCTCCACGACGACGCGGGCCGATGACGGCCGTTCGTTCCACTGCTCCTGGGACGTTACCGACCTCGAGAACCCTGACCACTGCGAAGTCGATAAGGGGACGCTGTATCCTGCACTAATGCTGGAATTCAATGTGCAAACACGGGACATGACCCTCAGCGTCGCAGACGCGGCGACTGGTAAGGATGTCTTCATCTCGTCTCGCAGTGTATCTCCAGACCTGTACAACTGGGGCTACACGTACTACAATGGCGTAGACGGGAATTTTACTCGCCTTGCAGAGGGAGATTATGTTTGGAGAACCAAATCTCTCAAGTTGAACGCAAATCCGGACCAAGAAGACAGCTGGGAGATATGGGAATCCGGAAAGTTCAATATACGGCGGCCAACGAATACGACAGCCGTGTGATGGTCTAATCAACTACTCCGTACATATATTATTGAGCTTTCCCAATCGCGGTTTCGAGTCTGGACATATCATTTCATTCTGATAACCTTGGAAGGGGGCTTCTGATGCTGTTCAGCTATAAATTGATTTGTGTACAGAAATCGTTTGCCTCGGCTCCAGACACGTCGCGCTCTCGCTCTCATCCAACGTTCCAGCTTTAGGAGAGAGGGTAACTGGGAATATCGACCACTCCGTCAGCGACGTAATTATAGCAAGACCCAGAGCAGCCAATGTTTCCACCGTTTGTGATCAAAAGCTTCTGTTTTCCATCAGAGGCACTTCCCTTGGGTGTTTGGATGATGCGGAGTTCTCGTGAGTAGGCCGACCACTGGCCGACATTGACCGGCTTCCAACCATTGGGATCAAGAGCGTCAGTATTAACGAAGATCTCTTCGCGGGAGTTGCCGTTAGCAATGAAGATTCCCTCATTCTCCATTCCAGGCTCCGTAGTCCAGATAACATAGGGACTGCCCTGGGGAT
This sequence comes from Diaporthe velutina, assembly GCA_038088505.1. Taxonomy (NCBI): domain Eukaryota; kingdom Fungi; phylum Ascomycota; class Sordariomycetes; order Diaporthales; family Diaporthaceae; genus Diaporthe; species Diaporthe velutina. Next base: position 7,282 of record JBBWSJ010000168.1, read on the forward strand.
TCAACTGATTATTCGAAGGGATAAGGGGACGTGCAGGAGCGGCGTCAAACCGGAGAGGGTCCTGGGAGACCTTGTGGTGAACAGGGCAGCCGCCATCAAGGCCACAATACTCGAAAGTCATGACGTATTGCTTGGAAACGGGGCTGTATGCGACCGTCGCCATGCCGGGGCGGTGCTCGAAATTGTCATCGGCGACATCGTCGACTTCGCTGCTCCAGTCTCGAAGATTGCTGGTCGTCTTATGAGAGAGCTTTTGGTTGTACTTTGGGTCTGCCTGGGTAGAGTAATAGCAGACGAGCTGACCCTCATGCATCATCAGGAATGGTTCCCAGACAGCCTTGTCTCCTGTTTGGGTAGTTTCGGGCCCTGGACCGTAGACGATGTGGCTCACGAATTCCCAGTCTTTGCCCTGGTTGGTACTGGCGTAAAGGTCGATATAGGCCGAGGAGAGATTGCGAGGAGTCGAGACGCCGGCAAGCAACACAGTTCCCGTGGGGTAGCCTCCAAAGTCCTCAGGAAGGGAATACAGGAATGGCTGGTACCAGTTACCCCAACCATTAACCTGGTCTTCAACCTTAGAGAAGGGCTCGTAAGAGGCACCGCCGTCAGTTGACTTGTAGATAGGAAAGTAGGTAAAGGTCGCGTCTGGATCGTAGTCTTCCCACGACAAGAGGAGTGACAGGTCGGGAAGCTGGAGTGTCCGACCGTATAGAGTGCGCCAACTTGTGGCTTCCATCTTGGGCTTAAAGACAGCATTGTCGTTGAAGTTTGTCCACGGCGTTGGAGCTCTGGGCGACAATGAAGCCGCCAGGGCCGTGGCTACAAAAGTAGCCGCGATAAAGTAGTGGCCGATAGTCATAGTAACCGATGAGAAGACTGGGGAGGAGAAGGGGGCAATGCACTGTTGATGAAGCGCTGCTGGTCGACTCTTAGACAGACGTAGTAGATGAGAAACTCATGGTGAGAGGTGGACATTTATATGTCTTCTCACTAGCAAAGATCATCATCTCGACAATGGTACACACACAAGACTATTAAAAAGAGAAATAGGACAATCAGCCCATGAACGCGATGAGATCCGGGCCATGGTAGCAATTGAGGATACCTCGATTCGAATTCGCCAATAGTTCAAGCCTGATGCGAACATACGAGCTGCCCACCTCGTCATCTAACAAGAAGCGCCCGTATCATGATGTTGTGTTCGCGGTAGCACATGACGAGGACAAGGATCCAACCGTCGCGTCTAGAAGTGGATTAGAGCATTCTTGGCGCGAATGCGGCTTTGCGGCCAATGACAAGCCTCAAATTCCGATCCTTGCATTTGCGGGGTAGGGGCTTGTGGCTGTACTTCTCCGGAGAGTCAAACAAACGTGTAATAACTTTGTCGTGGTACTCATTGCACTTATAAGCACGCTCATTGAGCTATACATTCGTTTCCCTGCCCTATCAACACCACTGGACCCAATGACGATCCTGGGGGCTGCTGAGGTGATGCGGCATTCAAGCCAATGAGTAGAGGTTCTTTCCGACGCGGGGCACATGCTTGAGGGTAGACTACAATAGTACGATCATCGTGCGCTTTACTGAGGACATCCAGAATCCGTGCGATTGCGACCTAAGCCCATTGGACTATTATTCCCATGCAAGCAGGTGTGGAGGTGGGCCCTTGCTTGGCTTCCGAGTCCCGACAAGCGAGAAATATTGCTCACTCTTCACTCTACCTATGCCCCTCCAATACTATGCGACCCCCGAAGGCGTGCAATAGATGTCGGCAAAGCAAACGGAAATGTACTCGCCGAAGTGGTCGAGTAGGAGACGCCTGTGACCAGTGCCAGGCCAAAAATTTGAAGTGTGCCGGTTCCTTGACCACTGCCCTGGCGCGACCTCTTCCCCTGCTACCCAAAAATGATAACCCCACAGAGGCCACCCTCCACGACGCAGTCGATGTGACCATCGTCGTTGCTGTGCGTCTTGTGGACTTTTACCTTACTAAGCTTCACAACCGACCTCACAGCCTATTTCACCCCGTCGCATTACGGTCTAATGTCCAAGATGGCTCCATCAACAAGGCCTTACTCCTAGCCATCTGCAGCATGGGCGCGAGATTCGATGTGGATGATCACATACGCTCCTTGGAGAAGAGCTATATGGATGAATCCAAGCGCCTGCTGCTTTCCGACCTCGAGAGAATCTGTGTTGAGAATGTTCAAACATGCATATTGCTTGCCAACCTCTACGCTGCCCATCTGAATCCATCATCAGAGGCCTTGTTCTTTCGTAAGCGCTATTTACCTAGAATGGTTGTTATAGGTCAGTCACTCACCACGTTTAGGCATCGCCGTCAACTTGCTTCAAATCATGGGTGCCGGCACTTGTCCAGCAGCTACGACACTGATAGACCACGAAATCAGAAGGAGAGCATGGTGGACCCTGTATATGGCTGACCGTTGGTCGTCCTCTAGCCTCGGGTTGCCTCCTCAAATCCGGGACACTGACCTGGCTGTTGACCTCCCGATGGACGAAACCATGTTCGAGTCGCTGGCTCCAGACCAAACCAAGCTCAACAGTCCATGGCAACCGGGTATCTGGGCACACAAGATCTCCTTGGTCCGGCTATTTGGCCCGATCCAGGATCTAAACCACCGCAGCGTCTATGGAAACGTCAGCGCCGAGGAGCTTGAGTCAAGCGTGGCATCTCTGTCAAGCCTGTTGGAAAACTGGGAACGGACGGTACCCCACGATGTCAAAATGAACGCAGAGAATCTTCAAAGTCACATCCAAGCAGGGCACGGCGGCGCATTCGTCGCCCTTCACCTCGGCTATCACCACTACGCCACCTTACTCTACTTTCGATTCCTCGAGCCCTCAGCATCATCGTCGCCCTTTGCTGCACTGTACCGTACCAGGTGTAAATTCCATGCCTCGTCTTATAGTGAGCTCCTAAAACTTGCTCGTCAAAAGGAGCACTGCGAAGTCATCTACCCAACTGTCGGCCACATGGCGGTGGTATCGTCGTCAGTATTGCTCCATACGCTCTTGTTCAGCGAAGACGAAGATCTGCAAGATTCTCGCGATGCACTCAATGCAAACTTCGAAGCCATCCTCGAACTTAGACGATATTGGCCTAATACGGCACCCATGGTATGTCTGCCCAGGTCGGATTACGTCGTATGCACATCGAAACTGACTGATCACTGTCAGATCCATCGACTTGTCACATTCCAAAACTTTTGCCTCCTCTCCAACGACTACAGAACACACAAGCTTGACGGCTGGATGCTACGCTTTCTGATTGAGTATTCGCTGCCTCTGGGAGAGAAAGATGTGGCGCCAGTGACATCAGGCATGGATTTGGATATGGATAGCTTCTCAGCGCGAACCCAAGCAGTGACTGAGCAGGGTAGATACACTACGTTCGAGACGGATGATGGCCTATTTGAGGCGGCGTAGACTTGTGCCACCTTGAAGCAATGCAGAAGCGCTCAGATACAACGACAGGTTAACTGGAATAGTCTCCCCGTCTTTGTCGACCTCCAAGGATCGTCGTACAAAAGTAAGTATAGAAACCATCGCAACAACTCTGTGCCTGCTTGACGAATCCGATGTAAACTATTAGATATTGCTAGAGATTTGCTTCCCGCGTCGGTATAGCCCGATGCAAGCGAGTCTCCTCATTGCTAATGCGCTATCCAGAGATAGAGTAAAAGGTCACTTCAGCGATCATTGTCCGTGCCGGAACAGTGACCGATATGGGGAAGCCACCATAGTCAGGGTCCTCGTTGGGCATCATAGCAAACTGGCCACTCCTTGTCTCGTCTCCGTTCAAAACACGTACCGTCCTCAACCGACCAGTCTCCTCATCATCAACGGCCTTTTCCTCGAATTTCAGGATACCAGTGAAAGTGCTGTTCTGGGCTACAGCCCTCGCACTGACCTGGAATCCCCAGCCAATTAGTAGGAACTTGCCATGGCCCCAATGGATCACCATGCCGGCACCAGGCCCTGGTTTTCCAAAGACAAAGCACCGATCGATCGTGATCTCGAAATCGCCCCAAATCTTTTTGACAGGACTAGAGAAATTGCCAGAAGCACCGTCTGGTATTTCGTCAAAGCAGAAACCGACAGATGAGTTGGATTGGCGCTGGGCCTCGAGCACGATCGCTGAGACGGACTTGAGTAGCCCGTAATGTTCCGTGAAGGGGTTTTCCTCGGGGTCCACAGTATCAACACCGAACGGAGCCACGCCGATGGCCGCGTAAGACCCATAGGCGATCCAGATGCGTCGAGCACCGTAGTCATCCCGTCGCTGTTCCGGGACGAAGAGTGGCTGGTTTCGATGTCTGTACTTTGCACAGGAACTTTCGTAATCGTTGAGATATATATCGGGGCCAAGGAAGTCCAACTTAGGTGCGAATCGCATCCACACATCCATCACGTTGCTCACAGCGCCGCCAGAAGGGTAGTCGCCCGGCATTCCGCCTCCGCCAACGACAACAGGGAAGTCATTGTCCGAATTCTCTCCAGCATAGTTCATCCACAAGTTGGTATAATGTGGAATGGGATATTGTTCCTTACCGGCTGCGGCAACTTCGTTGACGTAGAGTGCGTAATGATATGCCATGAACAGCTCATCAGTACGGGGACTTGATCCAAACACGGTTTCCCAATCTCGGCCCTCAGCCACGGAGTCTTCACGGCTAGGCTCAAAGCGTGTCAGGTTCTGCTCCTTGATGTCCTTGTTCAGCTGATCCCAGTCCGAAGAAAGGAAGTGCACCAATTCCCGTGGTACTGGTTCATGGAAGAGTTTTTCAGCCAGCTCAGATCCGTCTCGTGAATCTCCTAGCAGACCGCTCTCGTTCTCGACCTGGCACATGATGACAGTAGAGTGCGACTCATCGAATTCTCGTAGATGCTTCATCATCGCACCAAAAGCCTTTGCGTCGGCCTTGCGGCTCTCTGGATGAAATATGGATAGAACATCGGCTGTCTCCAGACGGCCGCCAGCTTTACGCAGCTTGGCTCGGGGGAAACGTTTTGGATCTTGTTTGACCCATGGCGGCGCGTAGGTTGAAAGTCCTGCGTCACTGTTAGTCCCATTTCGCATTCTGAGGCATCAGGGGAGGGGCCACTGAGGTTTTACCATTCTTGAATGAGCCAAACCAGAGCAGCACGAGGTGCATGGAGTTTTTGCGTGCCGCGAGGATAATCTTGTCAAGAACAGAAAAGTCGAAGGAGTCTTCCTGGGGCTCGATCATTTCCCAGGTGACACAGCCGAGTAAGGTGTTGATATGTGTGTCGATCATCTTCTGCCACACCGGCTCCATGTACTCGACCGAGGTCAGGGACGAGTTCTGGAGTTCGCCGGCACGTATGAGAAATGGACGTCCTTTGACGATGAGCTGCTTGGAGTTCTCATTTTTGGCCAGATGAGGGATGTCGACGTTTACTTGTGCCATGTTGGAGAACCCCTGAGCAGTTACATTGAGGAATGTCATTGTGCCGATGTGATGGAAGAAAGCAATACTGTTGAAGCCTGTTGAAATTCTACCGAGGGTGTGTAGAAGCGATGCAGAGAAAAACCAGAACACAGGAGGGATGCGTATGAGAGCTACGAGAGCCCCAAGGAGCAAGCCTGCGGGTTGGAATTGAGCCACCATGATTGGCTCATACCCCGAGCATGGCTCTTGGGGATTCAACGTTCTCCGCTCAGACGATGCGGAATAGCGAGCTTCTGAGTGGCCCAGACGCCGGTACCGGATCCCGCTCAGAGAGCCCGAGACTGGCACTCATCCGATGATGCGGGCTAAGTTTACAGGTATTTGGGCAATAACAAAGTCATATCTTCAGATGAACTTAGCTCTGCAGTTCAATCCAGGTTCACCTGATCAAAAGCTGGGACCTGGGTCGGCAAATGGTACACATGTCTCGTCTCGATTTGGAAAGGCTCTAGACTCATTAGGAGTAGCGTTACCATGACTTGTGCCGAGCGATTATAACTAGATACCTCGCCTCTCCAGGTAGATATAAGAGGCATCTTCCCCCAAGGAAGCAATTCGACAAGTCAGCCTCTAGTTAACCACCAGAGCAACTCGAAAATTGAATCCTCACACCCCTCTATATCTTTTTCTGACACTGACGATGGCCATTACATGGTCACGTCACGATGGAGAACGACAGATGAGGGGGACTTACTTAACATGGTCTACCAAGCTCACTTCAATGTCCCGCATGCAACGTGGTTCAAGCATGCAAGCCTATGCAGCCTGACATCAGAATGCCCCTTCTGATGCTCTCTGCTACGATCAACGATGTGGAGCGGACAATGCTTTGAGCAAGCAATAATAATTTGATCACATATGTTGAGTACGATGTTGGAGATTCAAGTCCAGAGGATGTATTTGTTTTACTTGCTATATCAGGGACTAGTATCAAAGATGCGTCAATATCACAATCCCATCGCATGTCTACGCTTATGTAGCGTTTCCGTTAGCCACTCAGGCTTGTTAATTGGTTGTTGATTTCTATGGTTTTGGATCTGACATATCAAGCGGTACGGGCCGGCTTTCGATTCAGGAGTTGGTATACCCTCAGCAAGCCGCAAGACCCTCTGTCAAGTAGAACACTCTTTGATGTGTTTGCACCATTTTCGCTGTTTGAATCGCCTTGCCAACCAGTTAATACGGCGAAGATGAGTCTTGGCGTGATCATATCGCACTGCAAGCTCTTATACTGGCGCTGCAATGTTGGGCATGTTCACTTTGCCCAAGAGTCGGCCACGTCTTCATTCTTTTGCATATGTTCCTCCGATTTCTTCATTTGTCACCCGGTAAGTCTTCTTACCTAGACTGAGTAAGCTAACATGAGCTGCTGGCTGTACTGATCTCGGCGGCCCTGACTCAAATTTTCCACATCCCCACAACACCAGGTCGGTAGTCGGTCAAGACCCAAGTCCGCTGAGATCGTGGTCATCATGCGGTGGGAATCTTGCAAAGATTGCAGTTATCTCCTCATAGCGGTTGTTGGCCAGCAATAGTAGACCCTCTGGGCTAATCCGCACACTTCCGGGGGGATTGCCGTCGGGCCTTTGGAAAACAGAGAGCTGGTGATTCGTCCGAAGGGTGTACTTTAATCATGGAAGGGGGCCCTGGAGCCTTCGGACTTCGGACTTGCCTGTTTGCCGCTACTGTACAAAGGAGCGGAAGAGAATTTTGCAACTTTCTTTGCTCTACCGCTATGATCCATGCCCTCCGGATGTACGGATTTAACTAGCAAACAATGCATGCCTTACGGGAGCATTGCAAATTGTGACATCGTCGCAAGTTTGTGATTACGAAGAGCGGGTCCGAGTCAAGTTCGAAGAGGCTTGAAGGCAACGAAATTCTCAAGCCCGTAAACACTGTTATGAGTCACAGTATCTAGCTATTGAGAATGCATGGAAAGCTTGGTCGTAAAGAATTTCAACTTATAAGGCAGGCTGAGCCATCGCCGTTGACTAAAATATCATCAAATCCAGTTGTGACAAAGCCTATACTGCATTATACATATATACCATACCAATATTGCTTCGAGGCGTCAGAAATTTCCTTCATTCAGTATTCCGGCTACAAATGGGATAACAGATACGACAACTGTCTCACAGTGAGACTGTTGTATCAACTTCAGCCAAGTTCAAGCCAGAGTAGTAAGCTGATGCAAATCGTGTGATAGGTAAGTTCCTTCAAGCTTGTGGTATGGCGTTGTGCTTAGGGGGGGAAACTAAAATTGAAAGGAAACAACATGCTTGGATTTGGAATAACAAAAAATCACTTCACAGTACCAAAATCGCTCAATTACTACCCTACTTAGTAACCTGCCCACCAAGGCTTGACGATTGTCGTGTGTGCGCGTGTGTGTGCACGCGCTATTAGGTCATCCAACCTGCGCCGGGTCTAAGTCGTGGCGGGTCTACGCCATCACGCTCTGAGTCCTCATCTGCCGTCAACTGTCTGCTCGGGTGGTTGGGGTTTGTTGCGTAGGCATAGAAGCCGGACAGTCCGACCCTTCGGAATCCTTGCTTGCGCCAGAATGCGACCGCCTTATCCCTCAACTTCTTTTCGAAAGCATCAACCTCCGCTTGCGAAAAGTTTCCCTCTCCAAACTCGCGGTCAAGATCCGAGATCATGGCAGCAGGAACCACGACCAGGTAGGTACCGGGGTCGTTATCCTGGCCGAGCTCGTGTGCCTTCTTGCCCACCCAGTCCAGAGCTTGATTGAAGAGCTTGGTACCGATGCCCATGCCGCGAAAGAAATGTTTGACCTGCATTTCCTCAATATAGACAAGAAGGCCCTGTCCAAACTCGCTGTGCCACACACCTGTTCCTTCGTATGGCGACCCACGTCCCCAGACATCATACCTGAATGTACCATGGCGGCTCAAGAGGCCGTAAGCGAGTGGTGGAGCGTCTAGAATGGTGTCCAGGATGTCGCTGCGGAAGGTCGCCGGGTTCACTCGACTCTCAGCGATTGCTGTCATGCGGAGGGTTGCTATACGGTCGCGCGGCATACTTAAGTATCGCCGTCCGGACACACAGTCGCAGACACAGTGCACTGATCGAAGGTGCCGTGGCCGTCGCCAACGTCATCCTCGCTGTCACTGTCCTCGCTGTCACTGTCCTCGCTGTCGCTGTCCTCGCTGTCGCTGCTCTCGCTGTCGCTGTCCTCGCTGTCGCCGTCCTCGCCGTTTCTGTCATTGCCCATTGAGTCAGAGCTGGGAAACAAGTGAGAATCCGGGGTCATTGGATGAGACTTACTCGGAGCTACCACCACTCTTGTCATCATTCAGCGCAAATTCAAGTTTGTTGGCTTGAACAGCGGCGTGACACGCAAGCTGATACTCATGGGAATCCTTCAAGGCCCAGAGTCTTTCCCATTTCTCTCTGAGCTTCTGCATCTCGTCCGCGAGGCCGAGTTTGCCGTCATCAGCCTCTCTATCGTTGTCGGAAGGAGCCATGGTCGATGTCAAGATCGTGCCCGCCTGTCAAAGCGAATTTTTTTCGGCTGTTGTGCGTTGTTGTTGACAGGCCGTTGCCAGGTTGGCTTGCTAATTTTCGTGGAGTGCATCTGAGGGTTTTTGTATTGCCCACTCGGCTTGCCATTCACTGGTCCAGCATTCACCCGCCTGCAGTGCATGTTAGATGTGCTGTGATAGCTGTAACCAATTTACCTAGGTATGGTTGCTGGACATCTTTTTAGGTATTCACTCTAGGCATTCACTGCGGGTTTTACAAGTCTCTATCACTGAAAGAGGCCTTTCTATGCAACTTTCATGGATACGCAACGAATACCAAAAAACGGCATGAGTCCGCACAGTCTGGAATCGAAGAGGTAAAATCTAAGCTATCCGAACCGTTTGTGTGAGCAGCTACAGAAACGTTTTCCGACGCTCAAATGTAGTGTGTAAATGATGCCTCACTTTAAGTGTCGGGCTGGCTTGTCTTCGGCTGTCTTGCGGTGCCATGTCATTGCCCAAGTGAGAGTGGAGGCTTACGTGTGGCATGCCACTTAGGCAGCAATTCCTCACCGAAAGCCCTTGCTGGTCGAGAAGTCGTCATTTGCATGACCAGCCTGCAGCAGTCTGCAGTCTGCTCGCTCGGTTCTGCTAATCGGAACAGAGTCTCCGGCGTGTGCTAGCGCGCGGTTGACATCTCACCAGCCACAAGCTGCCCCTTTAGGCAGCTTTGATCTTAGCCAGTCTATGTCATTGGCCGCCACTGCTGATCTAACACCCCGCAAACAGGTTTGTGGCTGCACTCAAAGGAGGCAGGCCGGGTACCCAGGTACTCTCAGAATGACGACGTTCCCCAGGCCGGGCCTTCTTTGTGTGGCGTGCGTCCCGTCTCACAAACTGACGTCACCCTTACCGTGGCTTGACGGTGGATCGTTAGGTTGAGCACCATATAACACTGGCATACTCGAGCGCAGCTTCAGCTACACAGTTGATTTCCATCGAAAACTTCCAGCCAGATCCTAGCTATCGAAAACAGCATCCGTACCTACGTCAAACAGACACCCTGTTCAACCGAAACATACGTACCACACCACAGCCAAAATGACCAAATTCATCGCCGCCTTTGAGGACTTCTTCAAGTCGATCTACGAGCTGTTCGCTAGCATCATCGGCACATTCGCCTCGCTCATCAACACTCTGATCACAACTGTCCTCAACTTCTTCAGTGGCATCATCAACCTGTTCCTCGATGTCGGCAAGGGAGCCATCGACCTGGTCGGGGGCATCGGAAATTTCATCGCTAGTAAGTCGAACAAGGGGCACTGTACGATGGGCCCGCATTTACTGACTGCCACAGGCAACATCGTGGTCCTGGGAGTGGTCGCTGCGGGAGTCTATGTCTACACTCGCCAGCAGCAGGGAAAGCCAGTGGTCCCAGCCAAAAAGACTAATTAAACTGGCTTCAAGGAGCGATTGATGGACCTGGTTGCGATCGGAGTTTGGGCTTACGATACGGAATGATGACGACAACGGGATGGAGCGAGTATGGACGGGAAGGTAGTGATTCGATTCTGGCGCGGTGTCCTTGGGAGCCACGATACCCCTCAATGCCTTAGTTAGCTACATAACAATCCGATATTTTCTTTCGTCAAATACTTGTAACTTTCCTTACCTCCCACGAAGAACATGGTTTAGGTTTACGTTTGCTCATCCCCATGTAACGGGAGCTGACTCTGTTAGATTTAATCGGCAAATTTCGCGCACCCAAACGCAGCGAACACTTCGATCAGCCGAAGTGCTTGGACCATCAATTTCATGCCAGGATAAAACTCCAAATTCGTCCACAGTATGAGACAGCTTTCATCTATCAGGTTGTCGAACGCGTGTGGCTGTAAAATTGCAATCACTCTGTCTGTGTAGTGTATCTTGGGTCTCACGTGAGACTCAGGATATTGCCGTAGTGTCGACTGCGCTAACTACTGGCACAGAAGGGTGATTTGCCCAGAGAATCAAAAGAGCAGTAGTTTATAGGCAGAACAGAAGAGTGAGTGAGTTACCACACATATGGGCACTCCACTGCAAAAAACTGACGGGACGGTGGGGAGTGGGAGTGAGAGAAACGAGCATAGCCAGTATCGCAGGGGCAGTCACTTTTCATACTCTCGTGGCTGGGCTTTGTCAACTGCTGAAGCACCTAGGGTATATGTGATGATCGGCATATCTAATCCCTCACTGTACCGGCGGTACATAACCTGGCAGACTGTGCTTCAAGCGAACAGCTCTGACCCGGGTTACCGTATTCATGTGAGTGTACGTAAGTACAGGAGGAATGAGGCTGTATCACCTCTTATGAGCTGAGGCTCCCATTGCTGCAAATGGTTATGCCGGTCCAATTCGTCCACTAGTCAACTCAGCAGACCGGAAAAACACTTTTCCTGCAGCCTGCAGAACATGGCCCACCACAGGATAGAAAACCCCTAGCGCCGCCTTCTGTCTCTGCCTTGTGTGGATGGTGTTCCTTCAGAACAGTATCGGTACGCGGAGGCGATCCCCGTCTGCCTCCACAGAAAGGAATAATTGTGGGGTTTCGTGCTGCCTTCAAATCACTGTGTCGCATGTTCACAAATAGTTGACCTGAAAGATACGGAAATTGAAGTATTGGGACAACACCAAGAGCGGGCTTTTGACGATGAGAACTCAACGTTGTGTAGCTAAGCCTAGCCTCAAGCCAGCGCCAATCCCCGCGTCTCTCAGCCGGATGGGCTTACGGGGCGTTGTGCACAACCAGCTTTGGCTTTCCGAAGTGAGACTCGTATCACTGTGGCACCCCATCCACGCTCTGGGAATGGATTCCTTCCTTCTTGGCTTTACGTTATCATCCCGTCCAAATCTTATCAGATCATTTGGATCGCTCGGCGCCCAGGGCTCATTGGCGAGCAGCCTGCAGCCAAGATACCAAGAGCTAATACCGGGCCCGTCTGAACCTAAAAGTGCGCGGCGCAGCCCGCTCGTACGAGGAGCACAGCTGTTGTCACCTGCTGAACTGCTGCTGAATGGGTGGAGGTGAGAAAAAAACTCTGATAGCCGGCGATGTTCTTTCCCTCCCCAAGCACACCGTGTTCCCCTGCTCGCTACGCCCACATCCGGCGGGAAGGTAATTAAAGCGGGCTGATTTGCACATGGTAGCATTGACCCAGCACCTCGGGATTCTCAGCAACGGCCTCCGAGCTGTCGTTTAAGAGGCTGCAGGAGCCATTTTGTCCTGCCGAAAGATCACTCCCTATCCCCTCATTGGCCACACCCGGGCAAGTCAGCGTGGTGCACCTGAGTGATGGCAACCGAAAAATCGAACATGAGTGGCCCGGCGGTCGGGATCCAGGACCAGCCCGTCAATCAAGCAGACGAGAAGGGCCATGTCGCTGTCGACAGTGCCTCGGACTCTGGATTAGGCTCGGACGATGAGCGAAATACCGGTGGCCTCGCAGGTGTGGAAAAGGTCGAGGCGACGGCGAAGGCTTGGACGAAGTCATGGCTCATCGTAACATATATCTTGTAAGCATTATTCTGCGAGATCAACCGTCGTGATACTGATCAAGTCCTTCATAAAGCATCTGGATTGTGTTTTTCACCGACTCGCTACAGCAGCAGATATCTGCGTCACTGCTCCCGTTTGTGACGAGTGCTTTTGGCATGCATGGACTGCTCGGAACCACGAGCATCATTTCAACCATTGTCGCTGGAGTCGCCAAGCTACCGCTAGCCCGTATCTTGGACGTGATCGGTAGAAATGAAGGCTTCATCATCATGTTGACCATCACGGTCGTGTGTGAGTTGCACCGTCCATTAATACCAACCACGGATCGAGACGGCTGACAGAGTGTATCTTCCTCGCACTAGCCCTGGTTCTGATGGCCGCCTGCGGGAACATCCAAACCTATGCTGCAGGACAAGTGTTCTTCTGGACCGGTATGAACGGGGTCAGCTACGTTCTGCAAGTATTTATCGCCGATACTAGCCAGCTCAAGAACCGCATGATCCTCTTTGGCTTCACGACGACCCCTTACATATCCAACACCTTCGCTGGCCCTGCCGCGGCGCAGTCCATATTGCAGGGGACCACCTGGCGATGGGGCTTCGGGGCCTTTTGCATCATCATCCCTGCCGTTTGCGCACCGGTGATATTCATCTTCGCGGTCCACCTGAAAAAGGCGAAGAAGCTGGGCTTGGTCAAGAAGAAGACTGATGCGGACAGAAGCAGGACATTCTGGCAGTCGGTCAAGTACTGGGTGATCGAGCTTGACGTGATGGGCGTCCTGCTCTGCGTGGCAGGATTTTCTCTGCTGCTGCTGCCTTTCAGCTTGGCTAGCTACCAGGCTGACAAATGGAGATCGGGAACGGTGATCTCCATGCTCGTCATTGGCGTGCTCTGTCTGATTGCTTTTCCTCTATACGAGAAGTACATCGCGCCCAAAACCTTTATCCCCTTCTCATTGTTCAAGACTAGAAATGTACTAGCAGCTTCTTTGCTGGGTGGAAACACTTGGATATCTTTCTAGTAGGTTCATGTTCTTCATGCACAGACACCATGTGTGTCCTATTCAACCGCTGACCTTGGTCTCCTATATAGCTGCTACAAGCTCTACTTCTCATCTTACTTGCAGGTCGTCTACGACCTCAGCATTTCAGAAGCTGGCTACATCGTCAACATCTTCAACATCGTATCCTGTGCCTGGGCTGTCCCTGTGGGCCTTCTCATCCGGTACTCGGACCGCTTCAAGTGGCTCGCCCTAATATCCGTCCCAGTATGGATTCTCTTCAACGGCCTCATGCTCAAGTTCCGGATGCCAGGCACAAACGTCGCCTACGTTATCATGTGTGAAGTTTTCACGTCCCTAGCAGGGTGAGTCCTCTTGCTTTACGGTTCCCCGTCTCATAACAGATGAATAACAAGTACCAGCGGCACACTCGCTCAAGTACAACAACTGGCAGTCATGAGTAGCGTGCCGCATCGTGATGTTGCCGTCGCGCTGGCCGTACTGGCTCTCGTCACGGCCGTTGGCGGCGCCATAGGCCAGAGCATCAGTGGAGCGATATGGACGAACACCCTGCCGGGGTTGCTCAGGACTTACCTACCTGAGGAGTTGAAGGCGGACTGGGCAATGATCTACGGGGATTTGGAAGTACAGCTCGGTTATGATTGGGGAAGCCCAGCTAGGGAAGCGATTGTGAGGGCTTATGGCGAGACACAGAAATACATGCTCATCGCGTCGCTTGCCTCAGCTGCAGGGTCTTTGGTCTGGGTTTCCATTCTCAAGAACGAGCGCCTGAGCGATAAGCAGCAAACGAAGGGTGTGCTATTCTAAGTCATCGAGGGGGTAATATTGTGGGAACCATCGCTTCTCGGATGTGAGGTGTCTTATTTAGTCACTCGTCTTGGAGATTGTTTCATGGTAAATTATCGCATAGCACTTTACTCTACAGCAGTTATCCTGTAGCAGATGATATCATAGGAGGTCTCCCATAGCAGCTGTGAGCTGTAGTCGGATTATCACGCGACTCGCTTGAGGGAAGTTATGGGAGAGTGGATGCCAATCATCAAGTTTCTTTTCTGGGCAGGGGAGGGGGGTCCTAAATTGGACAGTTCCCGAGCCATTGAAATGAAACAGGAGATTTTCTTGGTGATTTCAATTAACAGACTCTGATGGCTAGCATGGCTCCCAACACAATATGTCGAAGCGAGCTCGATCCCATCATCATGTGTGCTCGTCATGTTTTCGGCAGACGTAGGTTGATGAATCTAAATGAGCCTTGACGTAATGCTTCAAGCACGGCGACATCACATTCCCTGTAACTTCAGCAATGTTCAAATAGCAACCACAGCCTCCACGAGTACAACATTTGACCTCTCAACTGATTGCTCGAGCCTCACATGCTGGATTGCTGGTTTAGAACGATTCGTGGTAATACACATTTCTCATGTCAACTAACAGCCAAATACCTTGGGGATTTCCGCGTGATCCGCGAATTCTTGCCACTCGGATATATCACCTTTCGTTTATGTGTACTTTCCTACCAACAGTTATTGTAGTGATACCCAGGGTTCGAGCGCAGGAGAAGGCGTTGGGCGGAACCTTGACAGCAAAGAATTACGTTCACTCAAATGAAGTACCACGATTGCTACGACCAGCCGTACCTGTTGGCTCTGAGAGACGATTAAGCTGAAACTGTGCATTTCGTAAGTGTCATTGGTAATAGGCCATGTCAAGAACGCAGATCTTGGACAAAGTTTAATAAACTTGATGAGGTGGGATCACCTGGACGGGAACCATCGCCGGCGGCAGCGTTTCCCTCTCGGATACCACATGGCCACATGCAAGCTTCAAATTCCTACCGGAACCAATGGAAGCTGGCACCAACAGTGGTTTTGAAGTCCTCCCTCTTGTCGGTGGAGTTTTTTTGAGTTGAGCATTTCTCCCGAAGAGGGGATTTAATCTGACTGTCATGGCGGAACTGCCGTGCACAATGCCACGATTTCTGCCTTAGACTCCTGTACACTTGACACTACATATCAGTCACAGTATTCAATAGAGAGCCAAGAGATTTATCGTCGGCTATGATGCATCATGAAACATTCTCGATCTCCCCTTCTTCATGTTGTTAATTTATTCTCACTTGAGGTACTATCCAACTGTATATTCTGGCACGGTTTGATCTCAGGGGCACCGAAGGCTTCCAATCACATCACGGTGTGCAATGGCAGTGCGGATCATGTGCCTATTGCATCTGTGGTCGTTGGGATAAGGCCGGTTCCGACAGGATCGATTCATGCGCAACCAATCCGTTTAAACTTTCAGAGGTGCTTCTTCGGATGAATGTGGGAACCCCCATAGAATAAGCCTCCAGAATCAGGGGAATTTGCGTTTATTTCATCTGCAATCCCCAGCAAGTCTCGGCGCACTGAATCAGTTGGGATGAACTGTCACTGAAATAGACTGCCGTGTTCACGATGAGACCCGACGCCAAGTTGCTCGATCCGGGGTATCCGATGTGCTGATTTGTGTCACTTCTCCATGGTATAAAAGAGAAGCGATTCTTCAGGCCATGGCTGGTTGCTCTCGGTGCAGACAATCAAGTCATTCATTCAGTTTTCTCGTCTCTATCCGAAGGTACTGAGCTTACACTCCTTTACAAGTCACTCATTCTTTCCGACTCAGACCCAGAATCAAAATGCAGAGCTTTACCAACCTTGTCCTCCTCGCCAGCGCGGTGACCCCTGTTCTGTCGGCCGCCATTGCACCTGTCCAGAAGAGGGGCATTTTGCACATCCCCGCCGAAGTTGACGCTGGGATTCCATTCGATTCCGAGGTCGCCTCTTCGGATGCTTACAATACCTTCGTCAGCACCGAGGTCGTCCTGCTAGAGGGGACGGACAAGCGCCAAGATGCCGACCCGGATCGCAACTCCACCATCCCAGATGCTATCTATACGCTGCAATGCACCGATGATGTACGCTCTTGTCATTTGTTGATTACTTCGGTCACAGCCTCACTGACACGTTAATACCAGGGCTTCCGCGGAGACTGTCTAGTTTTTGGTGCCAAACCTGGGGCCTGTGTGTCTTACTTTGACTTTCAGCCCGCGAACTCCACAGAAGTTAGCGACCGCTTCAACAACAAAGTCACTTCTCTTTCCGTGAACACTGGTGGAAACTGCCAGTGGTATCTGTATGTTCTACGAATGCAAAAGATTGCCCCTGCGGAAATCATAGTTGTGAATACTAATCAGTGACCCACAGGTACGAAGGTTGCGACGACAAGGGAGACGACCGTGGGCTCACTAGCTCTTATAACGTAAGTCATGGTTTGTTTTCGACACTACGAGCTGTGGTCGACCCGCTGAGGTCGGGACGCTCTGTTGTATTTTACTAACACCCTTTTGTTACGCGTAGTACAATCTCGGTGTTGCCGCCGAAGATGACCCCCGTACTGTTGAGTACGAGAACCAGATTACGTCTTGGAGATGCTAGGAATCTGGCAACCAGGGCCCTAGTTCAGTCACTGGATTGCCGCAGAAGTCGCTAAGTCCGTTGCCATAGCAGGCAATGGTCACAGATGGCGTGCATAGCTCGCTAGTAATAGACGGGCTGTCAGCTCACGTCCATGTATTCTTTTCAATCGGACAAGTTTTACCAACCACAATTTGTGGTCATCCTGACCACTGAGGGTTTTCTTTGAGTTTTCTCTTCGCGCAGCCCCCATACTTGTACTCCATCTGTTCCTGATGTCCTCCTCTTCTATCACCGTGTACCCCGGGCAACCTGTTTAACAGTCTCTGGGAGCATGTGTGGTGCATTGTCTAGCCTTGACCAGATAGAGGACTACGCAGTCAGAAAGGATTTGCAAGAATTTGAAGGCTGGGCACTCAGTGAGGCACATGGTGTTTCCTCTGAGCTTGGAAGTCTCACGGGTTGTAGCTTATGTATGTAGCTTCGAAGTTAAAATTTGAATTCACCTGTCTTCAATAGCAAAGCAGTGTCATTTCCAGCAAGGATTGGGGGAAACTGAGCTAGGAATGCTTTGTCTTTGGCTCAGAATCCTGTCAGGGGCGCCATCCTGTGCAGTCAAAGGACTTTCCATCTGAGTGTCTGATCCCAGTCCACAGGTCCAGATCCCTCAAAAGGCCTCGGGCTTCAGCACTAATCATAGAATGGCAGGCTCATTTCTATTCATACTATGAAGCAGGTGTGGATGCTCAAAATGGCCCGAGCATGGATGGCGCCGGTTGGAGCTTGCGCATTTGCACTGCCCACTTTCTCCTCATGGTTCTTGAAGTCACGGTGCAGGAGGCCTAGGGGCGGGCTCGGAATGCACTGGCTGGCTGCACTACGATGGCACAACTTTGGAGACAAAGTTCAAATGATCTTCGAACACGCGCAGTGGAACGTAGCATTTCTCGCAGATACGAAATGAGGAGGACATCCTAGAGTTTACATACATGCCATGGCAATAAGGTTGATCGCCCCACGCGGGGAACATGGGACGATCTGTGTTATAACCAGACGAACCTCTCCGTCACAGCATCCCCAACGTCTCCCCGATCGTGGAACCTGCGGTCATCATCGTTGCATAACAAGTCTCCTCCAACTATAAACATGGTCCGCACAAAACACCTGCTGCATGCCGCCCTGCTTGCTGGTATTACATCTGCCCAGTGTCCTGACTACTCGTCTTATTCCGCCAGACGTCATGCTCCGTTTTCCAACGGGACATACCAGCTGTCCTACATGCGGCCCGACCCAGCATGTCGGACCTTCAACTCATCCGATGTCGAAGATGTCTTAGTTCAGATGCAAAGCGTCATCAGAGACCCGGACTTATACCGTCTCTTCGAGAACACATATCCCAGCACTCTTGATACGGCAATAAAATGGAGGGGTTTTGCGGCTAATAACTCGGAGGAAGAATTAACCTTTGTGATCACTGGTGATATTGACGCCATGTGGCTCCGCGACTCAGCCAACCAAGTGCAGCCGTATCGATCCTTGATCAAGGCCAACGACTCTTCGACAGACGGTCTTGCCTCACTCTTCCGTGGTGTCATCAACATTCAAGCACGTTATCTGTTGTTCGGTCCTTTCTGCAACGCGTTCCAAGCCCCAGTCGAGTCAGGCATCCCTCCCGCCGAGAACGCGGCCGCAGTTGGCGTCACTGTAAAACCGGCATACGATAACTCGACGGTCTTCGAGTGCAAGTACGAATTGGATAGCTTAGCCGCGTTCCTCGAGGTGTCCACCGACTACTATGCCGCGACGAATGACGTAGAGTTTTTCGGAAAGTTCCAGTGGCTCTCCGCCGTCCGGACCGTCCTAGATACAGCAAAAGTTATGCTGACACCGACCTACGGCGAAGACGGCCGGGTCCTCGAATCGCCGTACACATTCCGCCCCGGGCTCAACGACGGCGTGGGCAGCCCCGTGGCAAATGGCACGGGACTTATCCGCTCCGCCTTCCGCCCCAGCGATGACAACACGCTTTTCCAGCTCTTTATCCCGGCCAACATGATGTTCTCGCGGAAACTCGCTACTACGGCAGAGATCGTAGCGGCATTGGGTGACACCGCCCCCGCTGGCCTGGCCACGGAGATGACGGAGTCCTCAAACTCGCTGAGAGAGGCTATTGAAACATACGGCATAATAACGGATGCCAACACCGGCACGAGGATTTTCGCTTATGAGGTGGATGGCTTTGGAAGCGCGGCGATTATGGACGACGCCAACCTCCCTTCTCTGCTGTCAGCACCTTTCCTGGGGTACCTAGATATCAACGACGAAGTCTACCAGAATACACGAGCAGCCATTCTGGACCAGACGGGACCGACAGGCAATCCTTACTTCATGCGGGGCCCAGTCATCAACGCCGTCGGAGGCCCACACGCGGGACTAGGTCAGGCTTGGCCCATGGCAAGTATCATGAGGATCTTGACAGCCGATGATGAAACGGAAATCACGACTTCGTTAAAGGAGATCGTCAGTAGTACGGATGGGCTCGGGTTGATCCATGAGAGTGTAAATACCTTCAACCAGAGCGACTGGACGAGACAGTGGTAAGTGGTACGACCGCGTACATGTTCTAGACCAGACTGACAAAAATTGCATCAGGTTCACGTGGGCGAATGGTTTGTTCGGACAAATGATCCTGGATGTCAATGCAACACAGCCGGAAATACTTAAGCAGAGTTTCCAGTAAATATTGAGCTAGATTTATGATGACCTGAGGAAGGCATTTCGACCTGTCCAAACAAAGTGCAACCGAAATCACAAGGCTAATTACAAGGCTCGAATCCTAATGGTGCTACCGGGCAAACAGTAGATGTTCTGCATTTAGAATTCTGGTAACGTATGAGCTATTGTTGTTTAATAAGATAGAAAACGGAGATTCGTAGGGCTTAAATCGGAGGGTAAAGGGGTATATATTAGCCCCTATATATAAACAATACCTAAAGATACTCCTACCGCCTCTAGTTTTCAATTACCTCCTTTAATTACCTCTATATACATCTCGCTCACTTTAAGGAGTATAAAGAGTACCGGGTTAGGCCTCAAGTAGTGCTTAGCGGTACCTACTAATACCGTCCGCCCTTACCCTATCTGGCCCTTTCTTAACTTAATTGCTAGCCTAGGAGAAAATAAAAGGAAGAAATAGAATAAGGCTGGTAATTAAGTTAAGAAGGTGGTTTCGTTCTTAATCCGTATACGTGCTCTTTTGAAGCCGTAGGCGGTCCCTTCATACAGTAGTAAACGCTCAAAGACCCAGCGTTAGATAGGTATACAATGCCGATAACAATAGATCTTGAAAACATAGACAGCCTCTAAGTTAAGAAGGGCTGGCTGGAGGAATGGAATTTGGGATATGGGTGCTATTTGCGCGCTAGGGGCAACATGTACCTCTGTACCCTCCGATTTAAGGCTTGCAAAACTCCGTTTTCATAAGATAAGGCACTCTCGCTGAGAGAGCATCATGTTTCGTCTTGAGAAACAAAGCGAATATCGAAAACAATGAAATTATTGGGAAATAGTAGATTGTCCACAATCCTGAATTACAGGCCGTCCTTCTGGCCCGAAACGCAATCCTGGCATGAGAGTGGTTTGAGTCAATTATTCTCGAAGAAAGAGACAGAGACATTTGAAGACGAATAAACTCATTGACTAGCATTTACAGTCGAGGACTCCCTCAACGTTCTCACAGCTCTTTGTTGCTTGAGACTTGTGCGGTTTGATCCAGAAGGCGTAAGCATGAGAGCTCACCCTTCTCTAAAATTGCCATCTAGAAATGTGGAATCATAGTTCTGAGAGGCAATCAAAATTGGCTGACACATCCGCACGCAAGGCTGCCTAATTGTCAAGGCTTGAGGCTGAACATCGCAACAATGGCAAAGGAGCGTGATGGAGTTGAACTTAGGTTACGATTTCTGAGCCTCACAGTTGATCAGGCTCCTTTCTCCTGCAGGACCCGAAAACTATAAGAACTTGACCAAGCTGCAAGTATTACGACCTGCATGCTTAATATATTCCAGCTCACTCAGCCGAGATCTCAAGTACCTAGGTAACAGAGATTCGGGACCCAGGACTTTATCAACCAAAGGTCTTTCCTGTGTCTTCAAACATGAATCAAACCGAAACCGTCACCGATAAGCCCGTCGCGGTCACTGGGGCAGGCGTCTCTGGAATTGTCCCAGCCAAATACGTTCAATACGCCCAGCTATACCGTGACCAAAATTGACAATAGTCAGGCGCCTGGCTGCCGAGGGCTTCTAGGTCGATGTTTTTGACCGACGAAGTCGAGCAGGTGGCCTGTGGAATTTCTCGCGAGACCCAAACGCACCCTTCGCGTCAGCGGTCTACGAGGATTTGCAAACCAACTTCCCGCGCCAGCTCATGGAGTTGCAGGATTATCCCTGGACCGACCAACCACTGATTATGCAACACAACTCGGTGCAGGAGTACCTCGAAGGGTACGCTCGAGACATCTCGAAGAAGTACAACAGCCGAGTACGGTTCAACTTCGATACCGAGGTCGAGCGATTGTTTCATCAGTCTTATTCTGGAGGGCATTGGGTGCTCGATTGCAAGTCAATACTCACGGGAGAGAAGGCCACCCGCCGCTATCTGTGTGTCGTCGTGGCAGTAGGTATCTGCGATGATCCTTTCATACCTTATTACGAAGGACTTGCGGCATGGATGGAAACATGGAATGGCTCAGTCTCTCACGCGAAGACTTTCCGGAACGCAGACGCCTTCAGGGGCAAGGTCAGGCCTAATTTCCCTATCTCGGTCGAAACAAAGTATGCCTTTTCAATAGACTAGACTGACTGTTCGCTAGAATGTTCTCATTGTAGGGTATCAGGCTTGCGGGTTCGACATCGCCAAGAAGATTGCAGCTTCTGTCTCTAAGCTATGGATATCTTCAACACAACAGCTTGCGGATGGACTACCTCTGAGAGCCATTCCCATGACAAAAGTGTCCCGCTTTATGCCTTCCCAACACTTAATTATGTTTGAAGATGGTCGAACTATTTTTGAGGTCGACCACATTGTCTTCTGTACAGGCTATCAGTACAATCAATCTATCATCAGGTTGAACGGCAATACCGGTGCCCGACCTCTCTTCCCCAGCGGTCCTAGCATCAACCATCTGCATGAGCACACCATTTACATTGAACAGCCAACTCTTGCATTTGTGGGAATGGTGAGGGATGTAGTCCCCACCTTCCTCCTTGTACAGGCTCAGGCTGCTTTTGTCACACGGTTTCTTTCTGGCCATTTACGATCACTTCGCCCTCGAAAAGAGGACCCACAGCACAGATTGCCATATCCGCTGTTCGTGGATTACCTGCTGCGCTTGGAGAGTTTCTGCGAGCAATCGGACAACAGTCGGCCGTGGAATGTGTCACAATACACGAACCCAGTCTTTCGTTGGACGGTGGAACTGAATCTGTTTAGAGAGAGACGGCGCGACATCCGGGGCGCCTTTGAAGGCCAACGTGTCCCAACAAGCGGTTTTTGGAGCATTGCTGATACAATTCATGAGTGTCATTGCAAGTTCCTTACTATGTCGACCCAGAATATCCTAGCCCTCGTGCCGTTTCTAATTCTGTACTACGGCTACAAAGATGACAATGAGTCCAGTTTAGAACTCCCGTTCCGAGGGTGGGAAGGCGGCTTCGGCATCGATCATTGACTCGTATCAGATTCTGTCTCAAAGACTCGGGCAAGAAAGCAATGATGTGCTTAGTAAGGGCTCGCAGAAACTGCATGCCCTTATTTTGAAGCGCTGGGCTACATTCCTCCCTCCTGCATCCGGTTTGTCGTTATCGATAGAGCATCAGAATTACGAGGATTGTTGCGCAGATTTTGAAAGTATCATGTCCTCGAACAATAGGGGATCACCACCGCCCGCAGTCACTCGATCACGTCTAACAACGAACGAAGTCGTTGAGCCACTTCCGGGGATCCCACCTTTGATTCATTCCCCGAGGTCATTGATGCATTTGTTTGATGGTCTGTAGACGTGTCAATGATAGCGTTGTAGCGCGGGTAGGTTGATAGCTTTTGCATCGTGGTGGCCATTAATAAATTGAAACTACAGTGCTAACTAAATACAGTGCAGAGCTTTTGAAGCTCGTCCAACCAAGGCTATTCAATTTCAATTCTACTTTGCCCAGGTAGTTCGGCAGGCAGCATCGCCGATTGACTTGCTGGCCACTTCGACTCCTTCTGTTCCCAGAGCACACCTTGCGACGTCTCAGGCACGGGGTTCTGATCAAGCTCGGATATAACTCCACGCGATGCGGAAGTCTTTCTCAGGTGCCAAATCAGGGCGGCGCATCCAGCTATGGCGGAAAGCCCAACGAGGGAAGCGCCAACACCGATACCAGCTTCAGCGCCAGTGGACAGCCCTCCATCCGATGTCGACCCCGAAGTTGCCGCGGAGGTAGCTGTCTGCAAAAGACTGCCAATGCTTGTACTAGA
Source organism: Diaporthe velutina (assembly GCA_038088505.1). Classification (NCBI taxonomy): domain Eukaryota; kingdom Fungi; phylum Ascomycota; class Sordariomycetes; order Diaporthales; family Diaporthaceae; genus Diaporthe; species Diaporthe velutina. Next base: position 30,795 of record JBBWSJ010000168.1, read on the forward strand.
TAGGGTCTCGGACTCTTTTGTACTTGTTGAAGATATTGATACCTTTGCGCTCGGAGTTGACGTTGAAGCCACAGATGGTGAGCTTCCGCTGCTGGTGAAATTGATGTAGTGCGATGACACTGACAGATCCTCACCAGACCCCTGGTCGCTGGCACCTCCAGAGTGCAGCCAGAGGAAGAACACGTTCGATATTCTCAGGTCGAATTCGAAGAGCTGGACGGACCAGTCAAATTGGGTCACGGCGCCGGTGCTCGTCTCTGTGGGGAAGAAAAGACTCAGTCAGCGATCAGTTCAAGCCTATGCACATGTTTGCTTGACGCACGGAATATGATGGGACCTAAGGTAGCAGAGCCTCCGACCAGTGTTTGCTGCCATAAGGCTATGGTGTAGCTGCTGTAGGTTGTCGTAAACTGTATGGTCTTCGTTTCACCGATTGTCCAGATGGGGTTATTGGCATACCCGGAGTCGTCCGGGTCTGTGTTCGGGGGATTGAAGAACCTGCCAACTTTGAGAGACTCTTGGGCATTGACAGTATGGAAAAGTGGAATGAACACGCATAAAAAGAGAAACATTATCGCCCGTGGACCGTGTTGATCTTGTTATTTCATGGTTGAAAAGAAGGTTCAAATGTCAAGGTGGTGGCCCGGCTCTGCTGCTCCGAAGAAGGTGCGTCCATCAAGAGTGGAGGCTACTCAATGGAACGTGTGTTGGTATTGAGGCTGAGGCTTCGGTGTCAGGACGGTTGGGCAAGTGCGGATTTGAAACGATCTGTGCCTCCGCCCTTGCTCGAATGGTCTCATGCACAAGCCAAGGAGGTGTTGGTTCCGGGGTGAGTAACGACGGGGGCGGACCCAACGAGGCGAAAGCCTCATTTTTTCTCTCTCACATCCAATGCCTCATATTCAAAATTAGCAGGGCTCCTACACCCGGTCTTAGTTCGTATGGGATATTGTACGTCTTGCTCAATTACTCACAATGGGTGGTCTGATGTATCTGTACTCTGAGCTCTCGGCATTTTTTGAGATTTTACAAGTGAAAAACATCACAAGTCCTCTCCACGACGTCTGAAGAACGGCTTGTTCAAGAGTGTCCCAGCCGGGCAGAATCACTCCTGGCGCTTCGTGTACGGCGCGGTCTCTGACCCTGCGAAGCACCGCGCTTTCATGATCTGACAGTATACGCGCCGAATGTTAAAATTCAGGGGCTCCGCGTTGCATGTGGCTGACTTGTTGGTGATCCCAAGAGATTGGGACTAGGGTAAACTGACTGCGCTCATTGGTTGCTGTTTGACCAACAACCAACAGAAGGTTAACAGCGACCACTCGTGTGTCCTTGCGACAAAGACAAACGCCGCCGGGATGCCAGGGGCAAAGGCAAGAGCGGCTGAAATAAATCCGGTCGTGCCTGAAATGCCCCGCAAACGTTGAGTTGCAGCGGAAGCAAAGACACTCCAAGATGTTGCTTCAACGGAATCATATTCCTCCCCTAGTTAGCCATAGCAAAATGGCAGCCAATATATTGACGAGGCGGCCGGTGATCATCGTAATAAGCGCATGCCTTCTTATTGCGTTTTTCGTTCTTCAGTCAAGCTTTCGCCTCGCGCCATTACCAACCCCGTCTGCCTACTTTGCAGGGGCTTCAAAACCATGTTCGATTGACGACACGAAGAACAGCACTCTGGGTGTCAGTCCATCGTCGAATCGAGTTCGACATGATTTTATCCATCGCTGACAATCAGATTAGTTTGAGAAGATCTTCGTCGTCGGGCTGCCATCGCGAACCGATCGCCGAGATGGAATGGTTCTTGGAGCAGCGCTTAGTAACATCGACATTGAATTCATCGACGGCGTCCTAGGCCAGGATGTTCCTGACAAGGCTGTCCCGATGAGCCCAAATCATGGGCGACTCCAAGACCCCTCGATCGGTAGCTGGCGCGCACACATTAACGCAATCCAAGAGTGAGTTATTGTCACGGCTGTGCTTTTCACGGCTGTTAAATCGATACTGATTTTCTCTGGATAGAATTGTTAAACGAAACCTAACGTCTGCTTTGATTTTGGAAGACGACGCAGACTGGGATATGCGTATCAAGGATCAGCTCAGAGACTTCGCGACTGCAACACACACTCTCATCCAACCTCTGGATGGCACCTCCGACTCCTATGCTGACCCAACGTACCCTATCCCCAAAGAGCAAGCCAAGGTCCGCGAGTTCCAGTTTCATCATCTCCCTAAAACTGTCACGCCGCGCCATTCGCCATATGGAGACAGTTGGGATCTTCTCTGGGTCGGTCATTGCGGCATGCACTTTCCATTCGACAACGACAGGACTCTGCCCAAGGGTCGCATTGTCTGGACAGATCACACCGTACCACAGAAGCAATATCTTTGGAATATTGATCAACCTGAGGACATCAAAGAACAATATCCAGACCACACTTGTGTCGTGCACCATGCCCAGGAGGCAGTCTGCAGCCTTGGGTATGCTGTTACGCAGAAAGCAGCCCGTCAGATCCTTTTCGAAATCGGCCTCAAGGATGTGGATGCCGCCTACGATATCAATCTTCGAAGATTCTGTGAGGGTCTTGAGGGACGAGGGTATCACCGATGCCTGACCATGCAGGCAAGTGGTCCTTATAGGCATTTGTTTCTATCTAGTACCATGTGGATGCTACACAATTTACTGACAAATTTACAGCCAGCACTCTTCCAACATCACCGGCCTATGGGGCCCAAGAGTTCAGAAAGCGACATCTCAGATCACGGTGAGGGATGGCAGGAAAGACCGTTGACCGATATGGTAAGGTGGAGTGTTCGCTTGAATGCGGAAGAGATAATGAATGGTGGACGAAATTTCGTCGATCAATGGCCTGACACATAGCTGCGGTCTGCATTAACTGGGCATCGGAAAGGTTAGATGATTATGTCCATTACTTTTACTACAGCAGTCTTTACTAATAGTATGTTAATTCTGCGCCACTAGTCGTGAAAGGTTCGGTCCAGATTGAAATAGCCTGTCGGTATCTAACAGGCTCGTTCCAATAGTAGACGTGGCACCGGAGTCCGCCTTGCACACGAGGAAAGACCTAGGAAGTGATGAGATGTTTCAAAGTTCAAATTTTATATCAAATGTGTAATCCCAAGCTATGCAATGACGCTCCCAAGTGCCTGAATGGCCGACCTGCGAAGCACAGGCGTTCGCCGTTTCAAGAGCCCTCTATATGTAACTCCAAATAAATGCCATATCTAGACCCCAATGTTCTGAATCCATTTGCCCCATTCCATTCTTACTCCGTGTATCCATCTGCCCAGTCAACAGCAGTGGCCTGAGCATACTTCTCAGGCGAGACGCTGACGGTGGGGAGGTATCCCTGGGGGTTGACGTCCTCGCCCACGGAGGGAATAGCCTCGGCAGAGGAGTTGATTCCGACGGTGATGTATCCAAGGAGACCATCCTCCAGGCTGTCGCCAAGCTGGGTGATGTCAATGATAGCACTGTAACCGTCTCCGTTGGCCGAGCTGTACAGCGAGTCCTCGGCGTTGGTCGTGCGGTTCAGCGTCAGCTTGTGAGCGGAGTAGGGCTCCAGGTTGTAAACGTCCTCCAGGAGGTCCTCCTCGAAGAAGAGCTGGCCAATGTGCTGGATCGCGGAACTGGCGTAGCTTGTGCCGTTGGTGACGTTGGACTGCGCAGTGATGTGGATGTGCGTAGTCCTCGTCACGTAGTAGCCGGGGAACGTCGTCAGGAACTCGACCATTCCGTCGTCGTTGGTGACCTGGACGCCGCGAAGGAAAGTCTCATCGTCAGTCGTGCCGTCATCACGCTTGGTCCAGCCGTCCAGGAGCTCGACGGTGTCCGGGTCGACTCCAGTGAAGGAGGAGTAGCTGCCGGTCGCGTTGCAGTTCCAGATGGTGAGAGCAACCCCGGAGAGGGGCTCGCACGTCTCGATATCAATCACGCCGACGTCAAAGTAGAAATCGATGCCGGTCTGGTTCTCGCGGAGGTCATGGCGCACCATCTCACCGTCGACACTGGATGTTTGTTAGAATCGGGACTCGTGATTTCCCAAGAGAATATTGAGATATCTTACCCATAAGGACCCCAGATGGTGTCAGGGGCCAGGGCACAGGTAGTATTTTGAATTTCCTGGTATTGGAGAGTGTTGCGCTTGGACACGTCGTTGGGAGAGATGTTGCCAGACTCGACGCGGCGGCGGTAGAGAGATTGTGCACGTTTCTCCATAATGGCTTCCTTGCGCTTTGCAATGGCGGATGCGCACTTGTCTGTGGAGCGGCCAATCATCTGAGCTTCTTGTCTGCGGACCTCCTCGGTCATCCTCTCCGGGTGGGCCAAGACCCCAGAGAGAGGAAGGATAGCTAGTGCTGCGGATGCGAACTTCATGTTGACGGTGGTGAAAGGCGAATGGTGAAAATGGTCCAAAGAGGGTTGTAGTGGTTCGTAAATGTTTCAGCAAGAGAAAGAATGACTTGAATATGCGATGTACAAGAATGGAGGAGATGATGAAGATGTTGGTAGATTAAAGAGACTGTCCGACATTGACGGAATGTCGATCACTTTATAGTGGTAGCTCGATAGGGCTCGCTTGAAGACATTCTAATGTGGATATCCAGATTGACGTCGCTGTGAGGCTTAGGCTATTCGCCCACACTTACAACACACCCCAACCTAGGAGCAGCCAGAATAGTTTTGGCCTCAGCCTCAATAAAGGGACAAGGATGTTGCTGGTCCTGGACCATGTTTCGTCCAAACTCGTCGCCCCCATCTTGGCTTTGTTTTGGGGCCCAGGCGAGCAGCAAATGACCAATCACATGGAACGAAATTCAAATGCGAGTCTACGTCCAGTCCTGATTCTTCCCGGTCGCTGGAAAAGATCTAGTTCGAATTACGGACCCCAACGTATTCTTGACGCGTCTTCGGGGTCCACGCTCCTGGCCGCCTCGGTGAACGTCCTACACAGATAGCCCTGGGAGGGCAGTCACTTTAGGTGAACCAGTCTTATCATCTGTGCAGCATGGGAGACATGTTTCCAGGCTGGAAAACAATTGTAGCGAGCCATTTGAGTGGATCGCCCCTTTTCCTGTGATTACGAACTGTGGCCTTGACACGTAAACCTGAGCGCGGCGTCGCCGTTTTGCTGCGGGCTGCTTATGCGTACGTTGAGTCCTGCCCCTTGATCCGTCGTCGTGGTACGTCTGTCCGGAATTACTTGCCCAACACGACTCGACGCGGTAAGGTAAAGTGGAAAAGCGTACCCGTCAACCCGGGACTACGGGACCCCCACCTGGAACCGCCCTAAAAGACCCACCATGACTCTCCTCCGCTCGACTATGTTGATGACAAAGACGGCGTCTTGGACTGGTCGATCACCCTTGGCTTCGAGTCCCACTTTAGACACAATCGCCTCCCGCCAGCCGGGTGGCTTGGACTGACCGAGTATGCTCTCCCACTATCCGAGAAAATGTTTTCAAAACAGAGCATCATGTTCTCGGCCCTTGGTCCGCATAATCAGCTATTGAGGCCATTATACCCAGGCTCTAATAATAGGTGTTTATTTGACCCACCGCAGCAGAACTTGCTCGAAATGCCATGAGCCTTAAATACGTGACAGCGGGAAAGACCAGAAAATACATTCCCTGTTGTCGTATCGCCCGAGTGTCGACTCGGATCTATATGCATGGCTTTTCTGTCTTGGCATCGCCAGTACAACAGCGTCATTGATACAAGAAGACTGTGTACCAATGATCTTGGCAGATTATCTGTCCTGCACATACTCCTGGGATTGAGGAACACGCAGGTGAACACTTTGCTCTGAGGCAAGAGCGTCTGTAAGAAGCGCGCCGGATCCACAAGTTAATAGCGAAAAGAATCAAACAGTTGTGTTTCCTACTGTTCTCCCGTCGTTTTCTTCCTTCTCCCTCTTTGAACAGTCAATCAGTATCACGGGTCACCCTTATTCGTGGCTCAAGACTAGCAACGAGTACCGTTCTCAAAGGTTCCTTGGGCCTTGTCTAAGGTGAATTAACAAAAGAAAACGTTAAGCACTCGTTTCCGGCACACGGAAATGACGATGATTGTCGAACGAGACTCGAGTAGTCCCATCCAGAGTTCGCTGTGTCCTGATAATATCCTTAGCTAAACCCCATTGTAGACCATTTAGTTGTGAACACAGGTTTGTCCCACATACTTACATACATCAGCGAAGTCTATCTGGCACAAATTCTGGGCTTCTAAATTTTTGATGTTCGTACCGGGCTCGGCTGGTGAGTCCTGATGTCTGTCATAATGATGTTCCTGAGTACCACTGGTACATCGCATCCGAGCAGGACAGCCAGTCTGTCCCCTCGCCTCGTATTCCACGGCTCAAAGCCACAACCCCCGACTCGTAGTGAACAGAGTCCAATGCATGCAGACATCATCACCGACTGAATAGCACTCGCTGGTCTGTTTGATGTTGTCTGGAATATGGTCGTACAATCCCGCAGCCACACTTTGATAGGATGTCTCCATGGTAGCTTCCTCGCGCCGCCCGCTGGCGCCAGTAATCATCGTTTTCCTACGCGCGACTACACTTTGTGGACCTGTCTTGTACCGCATGTGTCTACTTAAAGAAGTTGTCGGGCCGATGGTAATGAATTTTCTCGATTACGAATCGATGTATTGCCAAAGAAAAGGATTTAGGTGTGCCAACGGCAACGACTGTCTCCAGGGACAATGCCTTGTCCTAAATCAGGCCGTCCCATGATTAGGTATCCCGCGTGAAGTAGTTTTCCTACAGTCAATGATCCGATGCTTGAATTCAAGTGTTTCAAACTTGATTTTCGCGGGAACTTATCCTACGCAGGACGATCTGTCGAGATTGACTAAATGCTGGCTAGTACGCAAAGAATGATACTCATAATAGAGTGACACAGAATTGCCTCTATATGGCCGAAAGTGAGATATCGATTGTGGCTTTTCGAGAAGTAGGATGAAAACATACCTAGTTAAATCAAGATCATCGCCGGAGGATGGTGGAATTTCATGCGGTCGAGGTAATGCTCGTAAGGAATAAGAACAATTTGCTACGTCGAGATCCTTTCCTGTTTCTTCAATATTGCCTTTCTCTTCGCGTCTGTATATTCCGTGTGCACTGCCGTCGGAGATAAGCATGTCCAAACAATCCGGCGTGGCGTGGGGCGGGGTTCGTCTCATCAGCCTCCTCTTACTCCGACCAAAACCTTGTTGTCCAAAGGTAAACTAGCCTTGGGGTCCTTGCCTAGTATCCGGGGAAGGTGTTTCAGCTCCGGGGGTATCTCTGTTCCAGAAAAGCTTTGTTCTCATTACATCCATGGGTTGACTCCAAACATGGAATAAGGGAAGCTTTCCACGGAGCCTTCACAATGACTATTATTATGATACGGCTGTCTGCTTCTGAACTTTATGCCAACAAGTGCTACAAGACCTCTTGCAAAGCCAAACATTCAGGAAAACTGCGACCTTGTTTGTTTTCGTTAGGCTCCCAAATAATGAGAAAGTAACGGGCACTCAATGACAATGGCAACCAACAATGACAATTCCGCTAGGGGCGACTTTCGTCCCTACCTCCCTACTTCTGGTAAGCGCGAAGTCATCAACTATCATCATATTCACTGACAAAATCTCGTGTAGACTCCATCCCGCTTCCCCATCTAGATAGGTCCGACATCTACGAATTTTCCAAGGCATGTATGGCGGACCCGTGGATGAAAGACCTCGTCAGACAGTGGGCCGACGGCCTGAAATCTCAGTTCTATGGCATCACTACGAAAGGGTCCAGGGATGAAGGTCTTTACGAGCTCCAGGATGAAGGCGCCCCAACCAAGGCTGCAGTAAGTTGGGCATCATTCCACGGCTGCGGGTGTCATTCTTAAAGTCCTGCAGCTGACTCAGGTAAGACAACTGCTGCCAATCGCCTTGTGGATGCGTTGTCGCCGGATGAGAAACTGAGGGTGTTGCGTGGCTTGGACTCCGAGGATTGGTCAGTGGGCCATCTATTTGCTTCACATGGTGGGCAGCCCTTCTGGACTAACTGATGTACTAATTGATGTAGGCGCAAATGGACGAACACTGAAATTGTCACCCATGATGTCGGCCTACTGCTGGCCTCCCTCCAGCAATCGCAGGTTGATCTGATATGGGCATTGTTTGAATCCTGTCTAAGCCAAAACGGTTATGCGAAAATGAAGAACGCTGTGGATCTCAACAAGTACCTGGGGACATTGGCCAACACTCCTGCAATCCTCAATGAATACAATTACAAGTACGGCCACATTTATTCATTAACGCCCTGGTTTCCAGCAGTCTAACAATATGAACAGCTTCATGCTCTTTGGGAGGCCGTCTCTGAGGCAGCCTTGGGGCTTTTCCCTTTCGGGCCACCACCTGATCCTTTCAATCTTCTTCGTTGAAAATCAGATGACCATCGGGCCAGCTTTCATCGGTTGTGAACCCAACGTGAGTCTAGGAAGCATTGTAAGGATGGTTCCATAACTCTAACGAGATGTATGTGCAGGTAATTGTCGAAGGCGCCAACAAAGGGGCGGAGCTGTTCCATTGCGAGACCATTTTGGCCTTGAAGTTGATGCAAAACCTGACCCCGGAACAACAGAGACAAGCTCAGAAGACCGACGTCATCCACGAACCGGACAAGCCCGGCTGGAACGCAGTTGATCAACGGCATTTGACTGGCACCTCTCAGGATAATCGCATAATTCCTTACGAAGGTGTGGCTGTGAGCGCACTGACACCCGAGAGTCAAGACACGGTCGTCTCGATTATCGAGGCTTTCCAAGAGCTCTTGCCGCCGGAACCACTGGCTCACCGTCTCCGTCTTGTTCGTCAGCATCTCTCAGAGACTTACTTCACATGGACCGGGAAGTTCGGTGATAATGACCCGTTCTATTTCCGCATTCACAGTCCTGTCGTTCTCGTCGAGATGGACCACCACACAGGCATCTACCTCACAAACAAGGAGCCTGATAAATTCCACATCCATACGATCCACAGGCTCCCTAACGGTGGCGACTATGGTCAAGAGCTCATCCGGAAATGGAGACAAGCACATCCCGTGCCGCCCCGGATGCAACAAATGGAGTACGTCCGCCCGTTCAACGAGGCAGCCACAGTCGACACTGGGTTTCCGAAGTACCGAGCACAGATCCTGTCCAGTCTCGAGAGCGCAATTATTCTGGCTAGCCATATTGGTGGAGGTGGGTCGGGGCCAGGTTTGCACTATCATCACAGCGACCAAGCGTACTTCTTACTGCATGGTGCAATGAAGGTCCGCCTGGGCGATGCGGTACACGATGTTTCTCCAGGCAGTCTCGTGTTTATACCGGCCGGACTCCCGCACTGTAACTGGAACCTAGGGCCCGACAGCGAGACACACCTTGAGATGATCATTCCGGCACCGGACCGCTTGAAACAGATCGCATATATGGTCGATAAGCCTGAAGATGTACCTCCAGAGTGGCAGACCAGCCGCAAAGGCTATGTACGCCGCGTGGACCCTCGCTGGTTGAGGGAGCCCCTCCCTGGGTTCAAGACAATGTCACTCGCCGATCCCTCGTCTGGCTGCGACACCGCCGTCATATTATACGCCGAGGTTGGGCCTCACAATGGCGGGCCGGACACCCATGTCCACCTTTTCGACCAGTACTATTTTGTACTCGAGGGTGAACTGACGATCGAGGTCGCGCTGCAGAAGTACGTGGTCACCCCAAATAAGTTGGTGGTGCTCCCGGCGGGTGTTGCACACCGGCAGTACAACAAGGGCGACGTCGCCGAGAAGCACCTCACAATCAACACGCCGGCACCGGAGCCTGGTCGTCTTTGGGACTTTGGTGTGACGCTGGCTCCTAATGGCATCGGGCATTACGGGAGCCTCAGTGCGGCGCGCGAGATTGACGATGGTGCTCTTTCAGTTGTGTAACTGGATATAACTATCCTAGGCAGTGGATGTGGACAACACAGGATGAACACGCTAGCTTGATTATTATAAACCTTTTATTATCTGGCACACCAGATTATACCGTAGAGCATGTGTCAGAGTGTTTGTGAGTTTTTGCATCCGCGGCTAAGCCGAACAAAGTGGCAAGAAAGGTTAATTCCACAACACCACTGGCAGTCAAAGCTCTGGTGATATTCTCTAAAATAAGGAAAATTGCTATCCCGTCAGATGGTCTTTCCCCAGCGGGCACGGAAAGTCTGTCGGCTATCTTTGTGAACAGGCACACATATGGGCAGCGGCCCTCCGCCGGATGAGCCGCGGCGACGGAATGTTGCCCCAACTTCCCGCTCGGGATCTCAACTTCGGCCGGAAAGTGGGGTATACTGACCGTCCACTACCACGAGATGCCTACTCCTGATATATAGAACACTCGATTTGCAAGATTGCTTGGTAGAACAGTATTCCCTGAGGCAAATTCCAAACCTGCATGCAAGCGTGCCATCAGCCAGGTTCTATCTGACCGTCTTCTGAACGCTGGTATTGTGACTGTCCTCGAAACACTTCTACATCACATATTTGACAAGCACTGGGCATCTGAGTATTTGCACCTGGCCACGATGTTCGAACAAACCAAGCAGTTTCACCGGGTCCCCGTTGGATTCGGCCCGGCGCCAAGTCCAAGACAAGATCCCTCAGGCAAGCGATTTGACTGGTCACAGTCCATCACGACCACAGTCGGCATCGTAGTCGAGTGTGACCGCGCAGCAGTCCAGGCGATCCTTCCCGAGGGCTACACCGTCGAGCCGCCGGCGTCCACACCCGCGGACAAGGCCAACGTCCTGTTCGAGGTCATGGAGCTCCGCAACCTGCCCTGGCTGGCCGGCCGCGGCTACAACACCTGGGGCGTCTACATCAGCGACGTGGTGTGTCACCGCGCCAAGAGGGAGGACGGCTCCCCCTACAAGGCCTCGTACCTCGCCGTCCTCTTCGAGAGCTTCACTGACCCCATCACCACGGGGCGCGAGGAGCTCGGCTTCCCAAAGGTGTGGGCGGAGCTGCCCGACGGGTCCGTCTCGGACGACGAGGGGGGGCGCCGCGTCCACACGGCCAGCTGGTTCGGCTACGAGTTCCTGCGCCTCGAGATCCGCGGCCTGAAAGAGCACGACCCGGCCACGGCCCCCGCGCTCACCCGCCCCGCGGACGGGTTCACGCACCCCAGCCAGCACGGCTTCCTGCACCACCGCTACGTGCCCGCCGTCGGGGAGCCCGGCAAGGCGGACGCGAGCTACGCGACCTTCAACCCGGCGCCCCCGGGCAAGGCGCCCGTCGGGAGGTTCTGGGCACCGTTCCCCAGCCCCGGCCGCAGCCAGCCGGGCAAGGACGCGGCCGTTTCTGTGAGCGGGCCGGAGATTGACTTCAAGATCACCACGGGGACGTTTGAGCAGCTGCCGACGCTGCACAATGTCGTCAAGGGGCTCGCGGACTTGCGGCCGGGCAGGGTGCTTGAGGCGGCTGTGCAGGAGATAAAGGGTGCTAGCGATCTGCGTAAGTACAAGCTTTCTCCCTACCCAATAGCTGGGTGGTAGGATGAGATCCACCTCTGCTAACGATGCGTAGTTGCGAACCACCGCATTGAAAAGTGATTTTGACTTAGTGAGGGTGTCACAGCGGTGTCCCAAGCAAAATGCGGCATCATTGGTTAGCCGACTTCAAATTGAACTCGGACCCAATCAACAGCATCGAAATTCATTCCGTGAATACTTGATCTAAACGTTGTCCTTGCTCTAGCCCACACTAAGTGAGCCGATGGACTGGCCTCAACTGCTTTGCGAGGAATCCCATCGAACCTTTTCGCACATTGCACGATTGTCCGGTCAAATGAGGCATAGTCACAATCGAGTGAAGTATATAGAATTCAATGCTGTATCGCGGCCGGATTAGACAATGACGGGCTTGACACACCATTGGCAATGTTGGACTTATCTAGGTAGCAATCTGAAACTGTTCGCATTCACTTGGTCATTGCAGTCGCATGTCTTCTGTCCTTATGAGCTCAAGCAGATGATATTATCGTTCGAGTGCTTATGACGTCCATACTGATGCCAACTCACAAGTGAGACCATCTGATCTCAAATGCGTCGAGTTCAAATCAAGCCCGAAGCTCAAAAAAGATACTTTGGCTTTCTAAGCTGCGTCAAAAACCTGATAAAAAGTTCAAAATTCTACACCCTTTCCCATTCGGCCGTGGAAATCTCTATTTCATATTCATACGTTCATGATGATGTAGTCAGCTCCTTCACCTTGTCCGTAAGGTCCGCAACAGGTCCATTTAATTTCTTCTCCTCCGCGGGCGCATCCAAGCTCTTGGGAATCGTGGAGTTGAACAGAGCCTCAGCAGGGATCAGTTTCAACCTCACAGCCGGGTTCAGCGTCAGCCCAAAACCGGGCTTGTCCAGGTCCGCAGTCGTCAGGTAACCCTTTGTGGGAATAGGCTCGTCCAGGAACAGGTCTCCGAAGACAGGGAGCACGCTCTTTCCATCCGGGCTGTTCGCAAGGTACTCCTGGAAGGGCGTGTTGGGCTGGCTGATGACAAAGTGGTAGCTGTATGGCCCACTCGCGTGCGGCACGACGGGGATGTCGTACGCGGCAGCCATGGCCGACACCTTGAGCAGCTCCGTCAGGCCACCCAGCCACATGACGTCGGGCTGGATGATGTCCAGGTTGCGGCCCTCGACGAGCTTCCTGAACCCGTATCGGCTGTACTCGTGCTCTCCGGTGGTGAACTTGAGCGTAGGATGGGCGCGCTTGATCTGCGCGAAGCCGTCGGTGTCATCCGGTGTCAGGCACTCCTCCCACCAGTTGATGTTGAGGTCGAGGCAGGCTTTTGCGATCTCGATCGTGTACGACACATTCAGAGACATGTAGCAGTCCACCATGAGCGGGAAGTCCGGGCCGACGCTCTCGCGATGCTTGCGCAGGAACTCAACGTTCTTCTTCAGACCCGCATGACCTTCCTCAGGGCAGTAAGGGAGAGGCACCTTGGCTCCCCAGAAGCCCATGGCCTTTGCCGCTGGCGGATCGGGGCCAGTGCAGTAGAAGTTCAGGCGCTCCTTGGTGGCGCCTCCAATAAGTCTGTAGACAGGCTCGTTGCGAAGCTTGCCCAGCAGATCCCAGATGGCCAGGTCGATGACTGAGATGACGGCGAGTGGCAGGCCTTTGCGGCCATAGAACATGGAGCCACGGTACATCTGCTCAAAGATGAGGTTCGTGTTGCGGGGGTCAGCGCCAACCAAAAAGCGCGTGAAGTGTTGTTGTACGAGCCAGCAGCCGGGCGGGCCTCCGAAGCCGGTGGCGAAGCCGATTGTGCCATCTGAGGCCTCAATCTCGACGAGGAAGGAACCGAGGACATTGATGCCCCAGCTGGTACGGGATTTGCGGTATTGCTCCCATTGTGAGGCAGGTGTAGAGATGGGCGAGTCGATGAGCCTGGAAAATGATGTTAGACTTCCGCTCGGCCGGATTCGGGGTGGGAATGAGTGCTTGTTGGCGAGGGGTTGCCTTACCAGTGGCCTCCTTCAACGTTGTGATAGTCACCACCTGAGATGTCGTCGCGGTCAGTTCTCGGTGTCCTGCACGTTCAATCAGGACAACTGAACCTACCTGATCCAACTCCTCCGATAACAAACGACCGGACGGCCTTGATGGTGGGGAACTGCCTGACGGAAGCCATGGTGACGGATTGGGGGGGAGGCGGGCGTGAGGTGTCTAAATCCAACGCAGCAAGACCATAGAAGTGAGCACAAGACCGGCGTTTTCTCTGCAGGCTTGGGGAGGAAGTGGGAGAAGACGTCAAGTTAACCTAAAATCGGTCTCGAAAGAAAGGCCGGAAGTTGCTCGGTCTAAGGTTGAGCCTCTCCGGTCGCATGGCGTTGAGGTTAGTTTAGTAGTCTAGTGGGGGTTTTGGCGGGGAGTTGTCCCAAGGACGACTCGGGTCGTTGATGCACCGAGCATGCCGTCCCTCAAAGCTGTTTGCCGGGCCTGCTCTCTCACCAAAACCCACCTCTTGCCTTGTGCCTGGGCAACCGCATTGAATGCTTCAGCATGTGATCTTGAGCCGCTCGTCGACTGCGGCAGTCACTAGCTTCAAACAACTCGGGATATCCGGACGATCAATTTACAATTGCAACTTTGCAGTCTGTCAGCGCTCTAATGCAGCACACTTATTGTGCTTGAGGCAAGGAGCTGTCATTCGCAAGAACAATTGTGCACTAAGCATTTACTTTCATGCGGACATTTGGACTATTTAGTCAACGCGCTGCACATGGATCTCTTTCCTGCAGCTCACGTGCCCAACGGATGTGTGTGGACGGATTTATATCCGAATCCTTCCTGTGCCCTTTGAGACGGACAGGGTGAGCGGCTGCGATCCATCCCGACAGACATTTCGATTGGCGTCTAGGTGCCGTGTCGGCAGTGGTCGTCCTTGGTGTTGATGAGGACGCGACCTTTGTATGATAAGCTTTGCATTAGTCCCACCGTGCGGTGCAGCGTGGCTTGCAGAACGTTGCACAACACGAACAAGTCGGACTTGGCCCTGCCACACCAAACCCACGTGAGCCTTGCGGAAGCTCCCTCCGTAGTGTGCGCCACGCTGCCACGAGAAATCAAAAGGATGAATGACACAAATTGGCTTCTTCGGGCACTAGCCACCGTGTCTGTATGCTATGGAAAGCCAAGTCCTCGAGGAATCTGGGGCAGGGGTGGAGACGACTGGAGTGGCAATTCCCGAAATTCATGCCACTGGAGTCGGAACCACGATAGTTTGGCTAACGGATTGAGGCCCAAACGACCCGCCGACTCGTGATCTTCTCCAGGTTTTGAATCATATGCGACCGGGTTGTCTCCGAACACCAGGAGTCGCGGACTCATCACGATTGAAGCACAGAGCACGATGCACAAGATCCCCTATTGATGCCTCGAGCAGAATCGGGATGGCGATGACGTGAGACCAAGGTCAATACGGTAACTGCCTCTCTCTTTCTCCTCGGAACAAGCTGACGGACAGACGGACAGGCGGACAGGCACAGGAGGTGCCACTGCAGAATTACACTACATACAGTAGTCCAGTTTCGTGGGGTGTCTTTTTATCCAGTGCCAACGCTCCCAGGCTCCCCCTTTCAATTTCCCCACAATCACGAGTGTCCAATCACTGGTCCAATTCGGTCGGACGGCTCCACCTCTCCGCAAAGCGACCGTCTACCCCGCACGACACGGGGGCAGGGGGTCACTCGAGCATCCCTGCTCGTGCTTGGATCCTCCTTGTTCCTTGTTTTTTCTTTTTTTTTCCTTCTGTCCCTAGCACAGAAGGAAAAAGCCGTTGTACTCGAGGATCCTGTACCACACCGCACCGAGTATACGTACATTGCCATACATAGTACAGAATCCTCTGCTTTCCAGGCTGTGTACGTGTCTGTCTGTAGTACATAGCACAATACGGGATGGATACAAGGGCTCCCGAGTCATCGTCGGCCGGCCATTGGCGCCTGGCTGAACTAAACTCCTTTCACGACAGCGCCTCCGGCCCTGGCCCGAGGGTTTTTTGTTTCGTTCCACCGCCTGGGTGTGTGTGTGCCTTCCCGTCCCTCCGTCCGGTCAGCAGTTCCAATTCCACAATAAATGCCCGAGTAGCCCATCCTCTCGAGCCTCTGCACAACATTACCCCGAGCAACCTCTTCTGTTTTCTCTCGCTCTTCATTGTTCCTGCCAAGACCCGCTTATCTCCTGATAACGGCTGCCATCAGCCGACCCGCGAGACACGCATCCCACTCACACGCGCGCCCACGCACACGCACACGCACACGCACATGCTCGTGTCGCCTGCCTGGCACCCAATGCCCACGCTCACGCCCCCGGACGACGACCAAGCAATCGGGACGCGGTTCGTGCCATCTCGAGCTTAATCCGGCCGAGCCACACACAGACAGCATAGAGTACCGGCATCCTCAAGTCTCCATCCCCACCCCCGTCACCCTAACTGTCACCATCACCGTCACAGTCGCGCTCCGCGCACAATGTCTCCACCGCCAGCTGCCAGCACGCCCTCACCCGCCAGTCTGAGTCTGCAGTATCACCAGTCCAATGGTGCTGGTGTACACGGCTCCTCAGCCTCACCCGCTGCAGACTCCGTCAATGTCAATGTCAAGACCCAGCATGAGGATTCCATGATGCTCGACGACGGTGAGCAGCGCCAGAGCGGCGACGAGGGCGCAAGTGACAACGACGACGACGTGGCCGAGGCGGTCAACCGCAATGGAAAGCGGAAACGTCCCATCTCTGTCTCGTATGTGCATTACTTCTCATGCGCCTCACTACCACTACGGACTTGCTTCTTTTTCTTTTGTCCGACGTCTCCTTCTGCCCCCTGGGTCTTCTGACCGACTCTCCGCCCGTTCCTGGTCTTGCTCTAGTAGTAGTGCTTTTTCTCTAGACCCCGGCTCTCTTATATTGGCCCCTGGTGGCCATCCCAGTCGATGGCTGGTGTACCCCATGCCTCTCCACGTCAATTTTCCCCAGACTCCAAACTCTACCCCAGCCTGTCTGACTCCCATTTGGTCATGGTGCCTCTATCGATGCGGGACCCCATAATGAGGCCATGTCACATCACTGTCCAATCTTTCTGATCCTCGTCGTTACTCTTTTCCTTACTCTGCAGATCATCCCATTTCCCCATGTCTCCATGCTCCGAATCGCCCACGGTGCTCTCCGTGGGCGAGAGCATCGAGGTTAAACCACTGCCCACTTCTCCTTCGCCCGAGCCCGATTCCAAGAGGAGGAAAATCGCTGACGAGAATCCGATTCCAAGATGTGAACTTTGTAAGCAGAGAAAGGTGAGATTCCAATATCCCTTGAAGTGTGACTTGGCTGTGCAATATTATTTTTTTCACCTACATCGCACCACGGCCTCGGTATGACGCAGACTCAATGGGACCAAGCTAACGCGGTCGTTCTCAGGTGAAATGTGACCGCGGCCAGCCTTCTTGTGGATGGTGCAGTCGCAATGGCGCCCACTGCGAGTACAAGGAACGCAAGAAGCCCGGCCTGCGTGCCGGGTATGGGCGCGAGCTGGAGCAACGGCTCGACAAGCTGGAGGAGATCTTGCGGACCCATTCAGAGATTCTGCAGGCCACAATGACAGTCCACCAGCGAGCGCAACAGCCCATGCTGCCACATCACAATGCGTCTTCGAGCATCAGGGGGAGCATTGCCAGCTTGCCAAGCGATCACGGCACTCCTAGAGATGTCCAGGCTCCCAATTTCACCAGACCAGACTCGATTCGCACACCGCAGGCCGAGACGGCGTTGTTCCTGCAGAAACCATCGTCATATCCTCCGACTACCCAGTCCATGGACTTTGGTATACCTCCACCAACGCCGGGTCTTCATGACGGCTTCCAGCCTCCAGTCTCCATGGCAGGAGTATCACCGACAAATCACAGTCACATCTCGGCTATGTCATCAGTCTCGGTATCTGGCATGCCAAGCGCCGCAGCCCAGGAATATTATGGTTCCAGTACTGGCGCTCCACTCCCCTCGCCAACGGTCAACATGTCGCATTCTCATAATCAGACTCTCTCATCGGACCAAGACCTGCCACCCTATGATCTCTTATATGCCTTGGTCGATCTGTACTTCAAGCACATCAACACTTGGTGCCCGATATTACACCGAAAAGCCACGCTGGATTCGCTGTTCGGGCCATCAATGATAGAGGAGACTGACAAGATCCTGCTTCACGCGATTGTGGCCACCACGCTGCGATACTCGACAGATGCC
This sequence comes from Diaporthe velutina, assembly GCA_038088505.1. Lineage (NCBI taxonomy): Eukaryota > Fungi > Ascomycota > Sordariomycetes > Diaporthales > Diaporthaceae > Diaporthe > Diaporthe velutina. The sequence continues at coordinate 48,614 of JBBWSJ010000168.1, forward strand.
AGGCTCTCCGAAGAGAGGAGGCGGCATTACCACGCAGTATCAAAACAGCGGGTCATGCTGTACGGCATGGAACACTCGTCTGTCAAATCTTTGCAGGCGCTTGTTATCCTCGCCCTGGACCTCGTTGGAGATAGCAACGGTCCTCCTGGCTGGAACATCATGGCGCTCATCACACGTTCCGTCGTCCAACTCGGCCTCGCCGTCGAGTCCAGCTCCTTTTCGGTTAGCCCGAACTTTACGTCCATCTATACTCTTCGCGCCATGATCCTGCCCGAGGCCAAGGACTTTATCGAGGAGGAAAGTCGACGAAGGCTGTTCTGGATGATATATCTGTTGGACCGCTATGCGACTATAGCCACCGCTTTTGAATTCGCACTCGATGAGCGTGAGATCGACCGCGCCTTGCCCTGCCGCGATGACCTGTGGACGAAGAACCAAAAGGTCGAGACACGATGGTTCAGTGACCAGCACCACTACGACACACATCATGATCAACACAATGGCGAGACTCCGGAACACAAGATGGACAACCCTCAGAATCTTGGGGCTTTCTCGTACTACATTGAGATACTCGGCATCTTCTCCAAGATCCACACCTTCCTCAAGCAGCCTGTCGACATCTCCGCGCTGTCTGATGTCGAACAGTGGCAGATGCGCTACAAAGAGCTCGACAATACTCTGACCTCGTGGAAGTTCGGCCTGCCCGGCGAGTTTGGCAACATGGCCAAGCTGTTCCAACCAGGTTCGAAACAGCTCAACTGCGCTTGGGTCATGCTGCACGCAACATACCACACCGCGGTGATCCGTTTGCATTCCTCTGCCGCGTACCCAATCACCCGCTCGCCTATCTTCCATCCATCATACAGCGCCAGCCAGAGATGCCACGGCGCTGTCGAGAACATACAAGCACTGGGAGAATTCGTCATGACAAATGGCCTCCTGTCGAAGCTGGGCCCTCCATTCGCGTTCACGCTGTGGGTCGCAGCGAGACTTCTGCTCGTTCACGGCAGTACGGTAGAGCACAAGCTGTCCCCGCAGCTGCCCTTCTTCGTGGACTGTCTGAGGGAAATGGGTCTGTACTGGCCTGTCGCAGCACGGTACTGCAGCCTGCTCCAACGCGTGCTGGACGAGTACCGAGACGTCGAGGGCCAGCTGGCCATGGGCGGAGAGAGCGGGACGCCGTCGAGCGTCAAGATCCTGGCCGACATGAGGAGGACGGCATTCGACCTGGACTTCCTGATCAGCCGGCAACCGCGGCACGTTAACCCGGGGGCCAATGGTCTCGGCATCTCGGGCACCGGGACGACGCCCGGCCCGGGCGGAAACAGCGGGCTCGGCGGCGGCGGGTTCGGGGGAGGCAGGAACAGCCGCTACCCGAGCGTCACGCCCGCCAGGACGCCGCAGCCTAATGACCTGGAGTACCTGGACGTGTTCGACTTCTTCAACGTGCCCAGACTGCCTGCCGGTGCGCCGGGCGAGTTGGGCGCGATGGAGAGCAACGGCCAGGGTAGCAGCAGGGATGGTGGGCAGCCGTCGCTGTCCGGAGATGGTGGTGCCAATGGGCACGGGAATGCAAACGAGTTCAACATCCAGGAGTTCATGGTTGATGCCAACCGGGACTGGTTGTTCAAGCAGGAAGGGGCCAAGTTTCTCAACTGAGGAGTGTACAAAAAGGACATTGAAATTGCGGGGGAAAAGACATGTGTAGGAAAGGGGCATCTGGGTCTCAAATTCTCAATCCGGCTTTTGCTGTTCTGGCGCATTGGGACTAAACTTCAGCGAGCGGGAGCACAGCATGGCTCTGTCTGCATCTTGGGTTGTATACTATAGCTTTGAAGACGTCTTATGATGTGGCATGAGGCCATGATAATTGCATATGGCTGATGACTGATCATGAGCCGGGGAATAATTGAAGTTCAGGGGGTTTGGTGCGAGAATTTCTGCCTTGCGTTGCATTTGCTTTCGAGGTGACATCTGCATAGACCCTGCTTGCGCCAAGTATGCCCTAATAGAGGCCAGTCAACGACCTGAAAGCCTATCACGCCACAGCCAGCTCGCCGAGAGACGCTCTGAGGTCTTGTGAGTTGTCGCGAGTTCATTCTCAGCGTCTCGCATCCCTTCAAGGAAATATGTGGAAATATGTCCGGTAGGTATTTCTAAATCTGATGTCCAGTATGTCACCGTTTCCTGCAATTACCCATCGCAGACAGCCTCGGTCAGGCTTAAACACTTGCAAACAGATCAACATACTGAAGACGTCCACATGAAACTCAGGAAGCGGATACCTCTTTTTTCTTCATTTGTTTCTTAACGCTAGCCACCTAGCTACCTAGTTACCTACCTAGGTAGATACCATCTGGAGTGTGCAGCTATGTGGGTGGGCAAACGGTCGGTTGACAAGGAAGGTGCCAGGTGCAACAGGTCTTGGTTCAGGCAGCGACCGGCCACTTGCATGTCGTGCCTTCCTCTCCTTTCCACTTTTGGAACAGCACCTGCGTACCTGCATCAATTGATCCAGTTGATTTCCAACACCTACCAAGGTGCAAACGAACTTCCTCAGGCTTGTTCGCAAACTTTGGTTCCCCTGGGCCTTCGTTATTTAGCAGAGGCAACACTCAGCCTCTTTCAATTCCCACCTCTCTTTTCACTCTTCTCCTGACAACACCTCCATCATCAATCTGTCCCGACCTCACAAGTCAGCCAGCTGCAGAGGCCGCATTCCACTCAAACCGAAAGTCTACACCCCACCAGCCTGAAGCTAGCCCAAGATGCCGACGGCCGATCCTGCTCACGGTAAGCATCCAGAGCTTCAAGAGATGCTGTCTTCGCCGCGTTTTTTCTCGCGTCTTGCTGACCAATTTCCCACCTGCTCCACAGAGGTTGTGCCCACCAACAAGGGTTACAGACATCATTTCTTCGCGTTCACCCCCGCGTGCATGCGCCTTCAGGACGGTCACCCCTGCCAGGACGACCAGTTCGGCGTCACGAACCTGAGCGGCAAACCTGGCTTCATCCCCAACGACGGTGTCAAGGAGTCGAATTTGTCCAAGCACATCGTCAAGTGCATTGGGACTGTCGTTGGCCAATTCGATGCTGGAGACTATATGCAGATCAACTACGAGGCCCCTAAGATTCAGGCCGCCGTTATGAAGGCAAATATGCCACTGGCTCGTTTCATTATCCACTGTCCTCCTTGCATCTCTGCCATCACTACCGCTGTGCATCTCTGTCAGGAGAATGAGGACGCCATCACTGAGTGGATGGTCCGCATTGAGTCAGTACTGATTTCTCATCATGTCTTTTCTCCTTCGACTTGCTGGTTTGCTCCGTTACAACAGGGTCAGATCCCAACTAACTGAGTTCTTTGGTCAGCCACCGTCTGGAATGTGCTTGTTGCCCCAGTACCGACAGCGCTCTGGAGCGTCTGTCCATGATTGCCAACACCATCGTGGACGCCAGAGCTGGTCATCACTGGGCTAAGCCGAACAGCCCCGAGACGCGTTGGATGAAGTACATTGATCGTGCGTGGCTCGAAGGTGTTCTTTACCACGCGGATGTCAACCCGACCCCTGAGTCGACCCCTTCCACTAGCAAGAATGCGACCGATGTTGGCCACGACTACGCGGGAATCCGTCACCTCCTGACCTTTGAGGGCAAAGTTCCCCAAAACACAGTCGCTGTCATCCTGGCCGATGTCGACAGCGCTTCTTGGATCATCAACGGTGCGCCTTTTCCCACCGTGAAACGTCAGCCTCGCACCGGAGAGATGTTTCATGTGAAGCAAGACGCCATCGCCAAGACGTTCGACCGGTCTTTCCTCGGCACATTCGAGACGAAGGGAGCGTTGAAGCGCCGCCGAGTCGCCTCGCCGCCGCCCCAGACTGCTAAGCCCACCCGCAAGGCTTTGGCCCAGCGCAAGGGTCGACTCTCCAAGGTGGCCGTCGGTGAGGATGAGTTGCAGTGAAGTCTCGAGGCTTGCAGCTCAGGGAGACCTTGAGGGGTGTAGGTAGTTTGGACACTATGAAAGTAATGTGAAGTATGGAGATGGTCCGGATTGATCTCGTAAGATTGGCTGGCTGGGGGGAAAAGGGCGTCCTGGTCTATTTCATTTTGCTATGATGAGCTCAGTTTGTACTTACATCGACCAATGTGATGTTAGTCAGGTAGTGAATCCAAAAGCAGAAGACTTGCAGGGGCTCTCTGCTGCTCGCTCTGAGATGACCCGAGAGATGCCGGCAGCGGGGAGCCCCTGCCTTTGGCTTGTGAACAAGCGCAAGGATTCTCCACACTCGGTATTGTCGATTTCTGGCCATCAACAATAAGAATTCGTGCGATCAGATCTTGTTTGTCTGATTCGATGTGTTCTGCAGACGACTAACCAATTGAACTCTTTCTTCTCTTGAGACCTTCAATCAGACGAACTGCAGCACCCCAACACTTTAGCACCTGAGCATCTAAGGGCCCTGGCAGTCTAGACCTGACCCTACTCTCCAATTCCCCGCAACTCCACAGAACAACTCCTCCACATTCTTCGCGACGGACCTCAGTAAGGGTGTCAAGACAACGACAACAACTCGGCCTTGACTGTGCTATATTCCTTGCCCATTTCTATTTTCCACCACCTACGGTACAACACCTACTTCCGATCAGCCATGGCGCTCAAAAATGTCCTTGCCGGCAAGACGGCCATCATCACAGGCGGCACAACAGGAATCGGCCGCGCCATCTGCCTCGAGTTCCTACGACAAGGGGCCAACGTCGCGGTAAACCACCTCGACCTCGAGAAGGACAGACCACACCTCGATTCCCTGATCGAAGAAGCAGATAAGCTCAAGTCCACATCAGAAGCCGGCCAGACCGTCGGCTCACTCGCTCACCTCGCGGGAGACGTGACGGACCCAGCGACGGGGACCAAGCTGGTGGCGTTTGCCCTGGAGACGTTCAAGACGGGGCGGCTGGACGTGTGCGTGTCGAACGCGGGCATCTGCACCTTTGCCGAGTTCCTGGACCTCCCCGCCGACCTGTACTCCAAGACGGTGCGGACGAACCTGGACGGGGCCTTCTACGTGGTGCAGGCGGCGGCGCGGCAGATGGCGACGGGGCAGTCGCCGCCGGGCGGCTCCATCATCGGCATCTCGTCCATCTCGGCGCTCGTCGGCGGCGGCGGGCAGACGCACTACACGCCCACCAAGGCGGGCATCCTGTCGCTCATGCAGAGCACCGCCGTCGCGCTGGGCAAGTACGGCATCAGGTGCAACGCGCTGCTGCCGGGCACGATCCGCACGCAGCTCAACGACGAGGACCTCGCGGACGCGGAGAAGAAGAAGTACATGGAGGGCAGGATACCGCTCGGCAGGACCGGCGAGACCAAGGACCTGGCGGGACCGGCTGTGTTCCTTGCCAGCGAGGAGCTGAGCGGCTATGTCACTGGGTCGCAATTACTGGTCGATGGAGGGGCTTTCGTCAACTTCCAGTAGGCTGGCGACAATTCGATAGGGTTAAAATCAGTGGGTGCCCATGTCTTTTCACACTTGAGCAGTGGCCGACATGTGATTATCGTCTGTTGTGCTGAACTCGATCTCAAGCTCGCCTCATGAGTCGATTGGTGACTGTATTGCGTGTCTCCCTTTGAGGCCCTGGTATAGTTTCTCTTAACTAATTTGACCCATGTGCTAGCTTTGCACAAGATTCGCCGTCTACTATAATCCCGGTCTGATGAGTTTCGTTTTGTGCGGTCGACACGAATCGCAAAATTGGCAGCTTGCTTGCGATGACGAACCACAAGGTAGCCGCAAAGTAGACAGCTTTCTACAGTCTCTAATCTGCGAAAGTTTCACTTCAGTCTGATGTGTCTAGAGTGGTTTGGCTAAAGCGGCCTATTTTCAAGAGTGTTGCTTAGATAAAACATGTTGTTGTGTAGCTAGTTATCAAATCCCATGAGACAAGGATGCTTGTGAAGACGGTGAGATCCCAATCTTCTCAAACCTTCTTTCAACCTTCTTAAGCCGAATAACACCAATTGATCCATCAATTCCCTAGCAGCTTCCTCCTGTCCTACCTGGTGGCCCTGACGCCGAATTCACTTGCCTCATACGCATTGTCCAACTTTTCCTGAAAGCTCAACCAAGGACCAAATCTAATTCAGTTGGGTTGATGCTCTCCCATGCTGCCTTCTCAACCCATCCGACTCCCAACCGGTATGCAATTCCACTAATCCATTCCACCCAAAGGACACGGTATCTCTCTGAGATGATAGCATGATCATGATGATGATACCTCTCGTGAACGAGCGTCCGATAGATTGCAACCAATTGAACAGACTTTCCGGGTCCAATCTTAATACTATCGCCCGATACCTGAAGGAAAGGCACTAGCTGGTTTGTATTGTGTAGATAAAGCTCTCCCACCGCAGGTCCATCATATGTTGTGCGGACCTCCAAGGTTCGTATGTTCTTCGCTATGGCCAGACCGCTGTCATAGAAAACCGACTTCCTTTCAATTTCTTCCCATAGATTGACACTGCAGACAGCCCAGAGTCGTGCTTTGTGTGTCTTGCAGAACAAGTATGACGTTTGTTCGGGCATATACTGAGGTGTCGACTCTCGAACCTCGGTGATGGGGAATGTGACGGTATGGTCGCCATATCGAGCTTATATACTGCTAGGAATAACCAATAGAGATTGGATATTATAGTCTTTTGGCCGAGAGGTGTAATTTGCTAGCAGTAATTACGTCTGCCCTCTCAGGGAATGGGAAAACTGTAATCATTCACCATTAGCTTTCGAGGTACCACCAGGGCAGGAAGTCATGAGAAAGATTGAGTATAGAGGACACCACCTGTCCATAGCCGGTCTCAAAATCTAGAGCCTAGAAATTTGACTTCTTGAGACAAAAGCTGAGCCTCCAAGCATGTAGCACATATATGTATCTCCTTGAGATGACGAGACCCGTGTTCGAATTCCACTTACACCAATGCCTGTCTGGGAACAGGCGGTGCTGAAAGATATAATCATAGCACCCCGGCGGGCGCCAATGGCCTGGGCCTCTGGCACTGGGAGGTACTGCATCTCGGCGAGTCCAACCATCAGGTAGTGGCCTCGAAAAGTCTTTATATCGATCGTCACGGTTCTTATACCAGGTAGGATATATTTGTCGAAGAGCCCCACCATCCACGGAATGTGAAGTAAACCAGTCTGTGATTGGAATGGTTTCTTCGACGGCGCCATAATTGACCCAGTCTCCGATTTCGAGGAGTTCTGATGGTTCCAGTCTGCCATCAGAGATTTTACCCTGCCATCCTGCCCATGACCATGAGGGTAGTGTTCCCAAGGAATGAGAAAGCCGATCTTTCACGAGCCGGTCCGAGGGCTTGCGTCGCCGCAAGTCGCTCGAGGCGCACCATCCCAACGCTCTGTCGAAGAACATCTCTGGTAACCCGCAAAGGAATCCGCCTTGAAAGGAACGGCTGAAAAGAGAAAGAAGGCCTGACATGCCGGGGACTACATCCTCTTCGTAGCTGAAACTGCGCGAGGTGTAATCAGACATAAGCTCCCTGAGGGACTTGAGGTCTGGCAAGCCCCTAAGTATGAGATTCGCTTCAGGCAGTTCATATAATAGCTCTCGATCCAATTCGGAGCTTAAGGTCATTTCCTCGTGCCAATTACAGCACTGGCATACCCAGTGCATCCTGTTTCCAGCAAAGATGAGCCGTCGTTGTGACATGATGTACTCCTGGTAAGTCCAGCCTCGGTGTTTATATTCCCCAAGATGAATTTCAAAATCGGGGCACATGAGTGTCTCTCCACCGAACGGTATCAGTGTTTGTTTCGCTTTACGAGCGTTAGAAATACCTTTCAGGCCTAGTATTCCTACTGCGGAGTCCCCATCGGTGACCACGATTGTGATTAAGGCGCTTGCGTAGAAGGCGCCCATAACTTGAAGGTTGAGTTGGTTTACAGTCTCAGCACTGTCACCCTGGACTACACACAATGCGTCCACCCATAAGTACCGCTCGCCAATTGCTGAGGTCAGTCCTATCGCGTGTCGAATAGTTGGAGCCAGATTCGCCGTAGCAAGTGCCCCAGGCTTTCGTATCATGCTGAGGACCTCCCGGTTGACTCTCATCCACGAGTGTTTGCCCCATCTGTAGCTCAAGGCAACGAAGGCAGCACAGCCTCGACCTGGGACTATGCATTGGCTCTCAACATCCACGACCCAAAGTGGTCTGATAGGCGAGACTTTGTGTGGATTGATGCATTTCAAGGCGTGCTCCTCCAAGCACTTTTGCTTCCACTTTCCTGCCAGTTGAAGGTCAATCCAGTGGGGATCTAGTCGGATCCCGGTTCCAAGGTGGCCAGGAACAGAGTTTTTCTTTTGTATTAGTACCTGCTGGGAAACCCCTAATCCACGCTCTTGTGTGAGATACCTTGTCAGGATAACCGCTTTGGATGATGATTGAGTCTCAACAACCATCTTTCTTCCACCCGCCGATAATCTTGTACTGTTTGAGTCTCCTTCGCCTGACCCAATTACCTCAAATCCGTCTGAAAGATCAACCGTAGAGTTATCACGCCAGTGGCTGAACAAAGGCGAATGTCCGGGACAGCGGGGATGGAGATGTTCATCAGTGTAGCCAAGGCTGAGTTGACGAGGCGTCGATGGGTCCAAGAAACACGACCATATGCCCCTGCAGACTTCGCATGTGTCTGTCGAAATTTCCAGGAATTCTCGAGGCTCATGGATAATCTCCTGAATATCCGTTGTGGTTTGCGCCATCTTTGGTAGCTATTTTGGTGGCGAGGTCATGGTACAACCTGTCAACCCGCCCTGGCCTTTACTTCTATACTGCTCGTTTATATCCTGGCATGCAGGCTTACAGTGATCGATCTGAGTCTTTTGTGCAACACGTCTCAGCCACCCGTTTTGAATCGACTGGCGCCTGAATGGGAGCCCTGGCCCCGCGCCTCTGACCGCATATGCGGGTTGCAATTGGTTTTCTTAGTGTCTTCGAAACTTGCAGCGTGTCTGTATGCTTACGTGTGTTTTAGACCTATCTTCGGCCATAGACTCCAATGGACACCGCGGCCTCTGTAGGTACGATATTATTGACTTCAACGAGACTAACCCGCGCGAATGAGGGGGCAGGAACAGGCAACACCACTGCATGCCACGGCCCTGGAGTCTTGAGGCGACCAGGACTGAGGCTCACGCAAGTAAGTGGTGGACAACTCTAATGTTGATGGCTCCAACATCCAGTGCATCAAAACTCGTATCAGGCACTCCTGGGTGCTGTGCTACTCTTTTCCCTTCTGGAGAGTAAATCTGGCTACCAGCCGTCAATTTACATACCCCAGACTGCTTGGTCTATCTCGCCAGGCAATCCCGGAGTCTCGGGGCCATCACCAGGCATGCGCCCTATGTATTTCTGAACTACCTTCCTGATCCATATTGGATAGTATGAGTAGGTGGATCGCTCCGCGATCTCAGGACCGTTTCTTCGAAGGGAGAGAACCCGTGTGAGCTCACGTGGTGTGACCCAGGTAGCTCTTGGGTGTACACTACCCATACTGCCAAGTTCAGGTGACTGTGCTCGGCCAGCTATTGATACGGCGGCCTCGAGTATGGCAGCCGGCTTCCGGGGCGCCGAGCAATGAACATGGGCGCAAGGTATACAAGTCTCCCCTGCGGATTCCCTGTTACGGGATCCGTAACGCATGAAGGAAGGAGCGCCAGCAAATCAGGCCTGCAGTCTGTGTAAGGCCCGCGGGAATGACAGCCTTGACGCGGCGCGTGTGCAGACGGGAGATGAACAGGATGCCTGTATGTCAGGATGGAGGAGAGATCGACAACGCAGGCCCTCGAGGTTGCAGAAAATTCCGCCTAATCATGCAGACAATGGCAATCTCCCGACGATGGAATCGGACGGGAGCTGTCATGGGGGGGAGCGCCCTGAAGATCGGTCCTGCCTGGGGTTCGGTGGAGTCGTTGCTGGCATCTGATGGCTGACTACGAGTTAGAAGACAGCGCCAAGTAAGCGGTGACAATAGAATACTTCAAATCAGATCGAGGTGCAGAACGGGCGCCGAGAGCTAGTATTATGTCCACCACGTCCAGGCATGGAATGGCGGGTGGTCGAGCCGGTGCAGAAATTCTGGGTTATGGCGTGTTGTATGCGGCCTGGTTTAGACGCAGCAATACAACGTCATCCCGAGCAATAAGCTTCTTTGCGGGCTAAAATGGTGTGCCGCGCGACACAGGCAGAGACAGCCCGGAGCAGATTCGACGGCCGGCTCCACAGCTGGAAGGTAGGACCAAATCGGGTCCCGCCCCGACGGTTCGAAAGGGCCCAGAATGTTGTGGTAAGCTCACGTACGACAGGCAGCTCGGGATCGTAAAAGGGGGTTGATGCAATGTCGCGTGGTCTCGGCTCGTGCTGTCCCACGGTTTTCTTCTCGGCTTCCCAGGTGGTGGGTGGCCCTGTGTGATCCGGGCCCTTGGGCCCCCACCATCACCTCCAGTACGTCGCGTTCTCGTCCTCGCGCAGGCCAAAAGAAGCTGGGGGGGAGGGGGGTTCCATGTCTCCACGTCCATGGGTGCTAAGATTCAATAGACTTGAGATGGCCTGGTTCTCTGACCTGCACCGCATCCGCCCCAGGAAGTGCCCATCCAGTCAAAGGCCTGGTAGATGGACTCGCTGGGTCGGATAAGACGGCATGTTTCCGTGAGCGTGGGTGCGCACTTGTGGATGCCAAGCACAGTTCACGGGAATAGCGGGTTGAAAGGAGGATGGTGAGAGCACGAGGCGTACGTAGCGTAGCGTAAAGTAAGGTAACGTGCCATTTCTAGTGCATCCAGATTCCAGGGCAGAGCAGCGCTGGGGCAGAGTAGAGAGCATAGCTGGGCCGACCAGAGGGAAGCAGAACACACATAATAAATCACCGACAGTCAAGACAGACAGGCAGGCAGCCAGTCGGTCACTTCTCAAACATTCGTGCTGCTGGGTGGCTGCGGTGGCTTGGGTGGCTTGCATTCGCGAGGGTAGTGCCTACCACATGTCGGTTGTTGGACTTTCCTGAGTGGGTGAGTGGTCGAGTGGGCAGCTGGGCCTGGAATCGCCGGCTGGCTAATTATGGTTGCGGAGACTGGATCAAGGTCGATGAACGACGCGAGGGAGGGGACGCTAAGAAAGAAGGGTCCTTCCCTGGGTGTATCTATGACGTAATACTGACGGGCCCGTTGGCTCAAGCGTGCTCGCTGTGGTAGAAGTACCGTACCGTGTTCGCAGCGGGTGCGGCAAGCAGAAGCAGTAGCAGGCAACGATCCATTCTGCGTGCGCACGTACCGTCAGAGTGTGCCGTTGGAGCAGGATGCTGAGGATCTGGTTGACCACATCCATCCTGATAAAGGCTGGGCCGATTCGGTTTGAGCAACGACCAAAAGGAATCTCCAAAAGGGCTGGAATAAAGTTTAGAGGCCGTTTTCAGATCGGCTGCCGCCCGGACTCGAGATACAATGACGATGCGACAGAATACGGTGCAGTACGGTGCGGCACAATTTGATACGGTACAACAGGACAGAGCACAGGACCGAAAAAAAAAACATTTTGCTATAATGCTATTATGGCAATCCTTATCTATTCACATCCTCACGCGAGTCAATCCACGGTCGTGCCGCGGAGGAAGCAGGCAAGTAAGCTCCAAAGCCGCCCGTTTGGGAGCAGCAGCAGCAGAAGCGAGCCGCAGCGCGACCAGGACATTTTTCTGCTGGCAGGCGAGCCCTACAAGGTTGTTCTGACGTGCAAGGGCCCAAGCGAGCGAGCCGAACAGCTCGGCTGTTCCCTGCCCATCTCCATCCCATCCTGTCTCGTCGTGCTGCCCTCTCCTTTCCCTGAAGTGGTCGTATCCAGTCATGTCGTGTGGTGCGCTGCGCTGTGTTGTTCGCCCAAGACGAGTCGATGAAACGGGACGAATGCAGCTGGATGGAAACGGACGGCGTGGCCTCGCGACTGTCCTCCTCACCTCTCCCCTCCTCTGCTCTGCTCTGCTCCCCCCCTCCCCTCCCCTACGACATGACTGTAGCCCCTCCTAGAGGTGCACAACATACTGCACAGGTAGGTCGTCAAGTAGGTCTGTCAGTTGGGTTGAATACGTGGATACGTGGTCTACATAGGTACTAGGAACGGCAGACTCAGTACCCAGGGTACCTGGCTAGGCACCTGTCAGCCTACCTGAATAGTACATACCATAGGTGCAGCACAGTACGTACCGTCGACCTGAGACCTGCAACCAAGACGCACCTGGCGCGGCGTGCAGCGTGCTTACCTTATTAGCGGATATTAATACTGGGGAACAAGAGAGCAGCGAGTGGGACCTTGTTCTGCTCCCCGACTTCTCTCTCACAGTCTCAGTCAGTCATTCGGTTCACTCTGTCGGTGCCTCTAACTGCAGTCTCGGGTCAACAGGCCAAAAAAAAAACCAAAGCCAACAAACAAGCAGTACTTGCGCCGTTGTCCTGCACTGCGGCATTGCACGGCGCACACGCACACACACACTGCAAGCGGCACACTCACCTCACCACCCACTTGTCGCCGTTGCTGTTGCGTTGCGTTGCGGTCGCTGTGGCAGCTCCAACTCCTGCTCCTGCTCCTGCTCCTACCCTTCTCCCCGTGCCTGCACGCCTGCACCTGCACCAAATTTTTCTCGTCTCTTCTTGGACTGCGTCCCACCTTTTCCCACCTGGCTCCCAAAATCCACGTTCACCTTGTCCCGTAGGCTCCATTATCAGATGGTGCGATTTCTTCATCCTCCCCCATCTCTATTTTCCTGTCGTGACGTGGACGAGGAGGAAGACTGGCCGCCCGACACCGACAGGACACTGACTCCTGCGCCTGCGACCACACAAACACACCCACAAGAGCGCAACCGCCAGCCTCCAGTCCTTCTGAGGTAGTGCGTGCAACCTCTCGTTGTTTGCGCCTCGCAGCGCCCCAGGCCAAGTGGGACTTCACAGTACACGACGAGAAGTCTCATCCCACTCCTTGCAGCACCCATCGCCCCCGGTCGCACTTCGTCCCTCCCTGTCTCGTCCGTCACGTCACGTCAAGTCAACTCAATCCAAAGTCAAGTCACGTCGCAAACCACCACGACGCCCACGCCTACGCCCTCTTCCTCGCACCCGAGCCGATCTGCCATCCCCCAAACAGCTGCCATGGCTAATGGGCCTCATGCGCAGCCAGTCGGCGAGGACGCCTGGCTCGCATTGATCGAAGAAGAGTCGCGCGCCAAGGCCAGAGATATTTCCAATCGCATCGACATCGTCGAGCGCTACAAGCAGGCAGTCAATGCTGAGTACGGCAGCCTCAGAATATGGGTCGCGTACTGTGAATACTTCTGGTCTCTCTACATCGAGTGCAATTCCTACGCCAACAATGGGTACCGCCTGTCGCATGAGGAGAAGCTCATTGGTCGCGAGATATTCTCCCTCGACTCTGCGCTGTCTCTGTGGCAGCAGGGCTACGAGGTCGTCAGGTATCGTCTGAGCGACAGCCACGAGCTATGGAATCGATGGGTCTCCCTAGAGATGGAGCTGCTATCAAGTACTCGGACTAACCAGGGCGTGCAACGCATCACCCATCTCTTCAAGAACCGGCTGCAGACACCCCACAAGACCTGGGATGAGACCTCGCAGATGTTCTCTACATTTCTATCCGAATACAACAGGGCAGAATACGAAAGCACGATGCAGGACATATCGAGTAGCTCTCAGGACACGAGGAAGATTTGGGACGACCGCGAGACGTTCGAGATCAAATTAAGCAGGGCGAGGACCGAGGGGAAACTCGACGAGGAGAAGACCGTCATGCAAGGGTACCTGGGCTGGGAGATGAGACAGAATAGAAGCAAAGATGCCTTTCACCAAGGAGTGCTGGTTGAGATCTGCCTAGGCCTTTACTCGCGTGCTCTGACTGGCATCTTTTCCAGAGACGACAGTGTCTGGACTGATTACGTCGTCTGGGTTTCATCCCTGTACACTGTCTTCAGCACCGGCCGGTCCCAGGCAAACGACATGCTGCGTATCCTTCCGAACCTCCTGGACACTCTGCAGCGCGCAGTCTCACATTGTCCTTGGGCCGGCACATTGTGGGCGCGCTACATCCTCAGTGCTGAGGAGGCCGGCCTCTCCTACGACAACGTCGAACGCATCAAGCACGCTGCTACTTCCAGCTCGCAGCTCGATCGTGACGGCATGGCCAGCGTCATCGATCTGTACGCTGCCTGGTGTGGCTTCCTGAAGCGCCGTGCCATGAACCCAAATGCGACAGACGAGGATGCAGATGTGGCCGAGATCGGTTTGACCGCCGCGTTGGAAGACGTGCAAGTGTGGGGTAAGCGACTGTACGACAATGAATACAAGGGCGACCCGAATTTCCGTCTCGAGCGCATTCTTATCCAATACCTGACTGAAAAGAAGGTCACGGTGGACGAGGCACGCAACTACTGGAACCAGCTGGCTAAGAAAAGCATCTATGCCGACAGCTACAACTTCTGGTTGACCTTTTACATGTGGGAGATGTCCATCTTTCAGACCCATAAGGCCATGAATGGCCGGAGCCCAACACCTGCTTCTCTGGCTTCCAGAGGTCTGCGGATTCCGACCTTGGCAACCAGCATCCTGGCCCGTGCAGTGCAGCGGCGCACGCTGGACTGGCCTGAAAAGCTCATGGAAATATACGTGCAGCACTGCAACGACTACGAACCTCCCGAAGCCGTTCGCCGCGCCAATGACACCGTGCACAAGGGATTGAAGGCTGTCACCGAGCGGAGACAGGAGGAACAAGCGGCAGCTTATTCTGCGCAGCTGGCACAGTACCAAGAGCAGACGCAGGCATCAGCTGTTGCTGAGCAGTCAACACAAGGTCCGGATGAGGCGTCTTCTAAGAAGAGGTCCAGAGATGACGGTACTGACGAAACGTCAGAGAGCTCCAGCAAACGTGTCAAACAACAAGACTCGGAAGCTGAACAACAGCGCTTGAAACGCGACCGCGAGAACACGTCAGTCTTCGTCACCAATCTGCCTCTTCCTCCAGAGTCTACTCAGACCAAGGTTCGACAGTACTTCCGCGAGTACGGGCATATCAACAATATCGTCTTCAAAACGGAGACCAACGGCCAATCAGCCATTGCTCTCATCGAGTTTGCAACCCCTGAGGAATTGCAATCGGCACTTCTTCGGGACGGAAAGTACTTTGGCCCCCAACAAATCACGGTGCTTCCTGCAACAGGGACCACCCTGTATGTTACGAATTACCCCCCGCACGCTGATGATTCGTTCATCCGGGACCTATTTAAAGATTGCGGCGAGATCTTCTCGATAAGGCGGCCAAGCCTCCAAGCCAACAGCCATAGACGTTTTTGCTATGCGACGTTCCGCGACGCAGAGGGGGCGGCCAAAGCTACCAAACTCGACGGAAAGCTTCTCGAGGGCAAGTACAAGCTTGTGGCCAAATACTCTGATCCCAACAACAAGAAGAGCCGTGAAGGCCCCGTAGAAGAGGGTCGAGAAGTTCACGTCACCAATGTCCCTGAACAGGTGACCGAGGCCGAACTGAAGGCGATTTTCGAGAAATATGGCACTGTCCAGCGCGTTCGCATTCTTGTCACCAAGCAGGGCCACAGTCGCGGCACCGCCTTCGTGGTGTTCGAGACAAAAGAGCAGGCCGATGAGGCTGTTACAGAGCTGAACCAGACAAAGCTCAGGAGCAACATCCTCAAGGTAGAAAAGTCTGTTGCAAAGAACTTCAAACCCGTGTCCAGGGCCGGGCCATCGATGTCACCCTCACCGGGCCCCAGTGGTGCGAAGGACGCGGAAGGTGACAACACGATGTTAGACTACGACGATGAGAAGGCCAAGCCTCAGCAGGCCAAGTCCGCGGAACGGACGTTCGCGCTCATGGGCCTGCCCGACACAATGAACGACGCCCGTGTTCAGGCCCTCGTGGAAACACACGGCCAGCTTGTCAAGCTCACACTTCGCCATGATCACGGCGGCGCCATCCTCGAGTTTGTCGACGCAGCCACAGCGGGAACAGCCCAACTGTCCCTGGACGGCATTGAGGTTGAAGGCCGAAAGCTCAAAACCGGATCCGTCTCTGACCTGTTCCAAGAGAAGGGCGAGGTCAGGATAGACCGTATTGATCAGAAGCCGCCTGCGCCAGCTGCTGCACCGAACAGCAAAAGTAAGGCTGCCAGTGCGATGATGCCACCTCCGTCGACCATGATACGTCGACCGGTACTTGGATCCAAGGGGCAGAAACGCGGCCTTGGATTCAGTGGTGTCATCAACAAGGAACAGAAAACAGAGTCATCGTCGTCGGCTCCTACAACCAACGGAGAGAATGGAGTCTCGTCTAACACACCTAGCGACGGGATGAAGAGCAACGCTGATTTCCGGGCGCTCTTGCTGGGCAGTGGACCAAAAAAGGATGCTGGAGCCCCTTCGACCGAGGCTACAAAGGCTGCTGATAATGGAGGTGCTGATGAGAATGGGAACGACAACTAGCGGTTGTGGTGTGAATGACGCTCTACATATTTTTATGCTTTTGTACGATAACTCAGCTACGGCTTGACAGGCTGCATTGCGGCCACCGCCTGTGCCCGTATCAGATGAAGAATGAGAGGAAGTGGCCAAACAGCCAGATGCACGATAGCCGAACGGGAGGGTGTTTCTTATTGCTTATACCCCGAGCTGAAGGAGAATCAAAAATCGATTAAATTACCAAACCAACTCCAATCTGGCGGACCGCGCCTGCTGGCAAGCGCTGCCATTAATTACACATGTCCTCTCGACTGTCTGTCCGGTTTTGAACAAAACCACCGCTCGAGATGATCCTGGAAGCCGCATCGAGGCGTCTACTGATCTAGCCATAGGACAGCAGGGAAGGCAGGAAAAGCCAGTCATAGAGATGGTGCATGACTGGGACCACTTTCCGCCTCATCATGACCTCCATTTTGTGGTTGCTGATCCTTGTATGTACAGTACGTACACGGTAGACTTTGTCAGTCACATTATTGCATTACTCTTGCTATTAATATCCTCCCGTCCGAAACTCAACCAGCATCCCATTACGACTTCGTCCCTCATCTGACCTTGGCCGGGCGAGCATTGCCCCTAATAGTCTAATTGTCCCTCCTTCCGCACGATTTGGTCTCTTGTGGGAGCGCTGCTCCGACGGTGCGGTACCATCAGCCTCCCAACACCCTCCATGGAGCACACGGTATATCCAGGGGCCTTGGGGCCAGCCCCAGTCCATTACTCAAGACGTCCTCGTCAGGGGTGTCAGCCTCGTCCCCGACGTTAGGAAACCCCGCCTCGTCCCCCTCGTGCTGCCCTCCAGTCACTCCTGCCATCAGTGCATCCCATTCCTCGTTGAGACCTGCGTTTCTCCTAGAGGCGCTCAGATCCCGGGCGTCTTCGTTGACCGTGGGGTGCCAGGCCCGTCCGTCCTCGGTCGGCATCGGATACCCAAAGACATCGATGTGTGTTTCGGCCGTGCTCGATGTCCGATGACCGGTATCCGGGGCCGAGCCTTCCACTTCTGCGAACGCTGCATGTCCGCGTGATTCGGCGTCGCCCGCCGCGACCTCGCCCACCTCGGCCTGCATCGCGAGCCCGTGGTGGCACTTCCTCTCGTGGTCGTGGAGGTTGTCCATGCGGTTGTAGCTGCGGCTGCACCCCGGATGCATGCAGCGGAACCGTACGTCGCTGTGCTTGGACGCGATGTGCCGCTTGAGGTGCTGCCTGCGGTTCTTTAGCTCGCCGCCGAACCGCTGGCCGCAGCGGTCGCACTCCTCGAATTGACGGTGGTGGCTCTGCATGGCACGCTGTGCCGCCATGCGGCGCGGCGGCCCGCGCCTTGTGGTGGTCTGGTGGTGCTCGTCCTCTGGCCCATGGCCAGCAGTAGTCTGGGGCCCTCTGTTGCACGTACTCACCGTGATGCTGTCTTGTGTCCCCGCGTCGAAGCTTGTCTGCCTTGTGACTGAGGGCTCGGTCCTGGTGTTCTGCCGGCGAGCGGTGGCTACTGCGCCATGCTGCTCGGTGAGTGCAGAGACGCCATCTACTTGCAAGATATGGGGTTGCTGGCTGTTGAAAGACTGTCTTGGGATATCATTTGAGATGTGGCGTTGTGTGGGCCACGTGTTCTGCTTCTGTCTACGTGGGTCCGGCATCCGAGGGCCTGCGAAATCGCTGGAGAAGATGGAAGCAGATTTCTCTGAAGGGCCACTATATTGAGCAGAAGCTTTGGCATCTGGGGCAGTGACCGCCAACGGTAAGACCTGTGTATCTTCTACCTCGTGGAAGACCGCATGGTGTGCCCAAGGCGCTTGATCCGCCTCAGGAACCTCCAAGTCTTCGGGCGATTCCATGAAGGTGGACTCATGGTTATATGGGACAGGAAGGATGCGAAGCGGCTGGCTGTCCGTGAAATTATTGTAAAGTGGACAGTCATCGACTGTGGTCTGAGGAGATACGATATAGGACGGCGGCCGTTCCGGCACGTGTGCAACCTTTGCATCTCCGTAAGCTATCAAGTTCTGCGAGTCCTCACTCCAAGAATGGTTTCTCGTTGATGGCGGCGTTGGCAGGGGCCGGTTCGCCGAGGAACCCCCCAGTTCTGGCATGTAGGTATCTGCGTGCAACTGAGCAGGGCCGGAAGTCGTGGTGACCCCGGACAGGAATATGCTGGCGGGGTCTTCCATCTCCGGCGGCCACATAGTCTCGACCCCATGACTCTCCTGCCGCGAAAGGGTCTTGAGGTCCTCGCACACTCTCTTGGTCGTAGAAGGCTCGCCCGAGCTGGTGTTGCTGCCACGCTTCCTATTCGAAAGCCTTCTCAGCAACTCGACCGGGCTCTTCAGAGTGTTGCACACGGCGTGCCACCTCTTGAAGTCATGGCACTTTCGGCAAGTCCAGCATCGTATTTCACCTTTCGATGCTTCTGCACAGGCGGCGACGTGCTGGATCTGCTCCATCGGCGTCGCAGAGAAGTGAAAGCATTTCAGCATGGGACACTGCTGTTCCACCAGATATGCCAAGTTCAAATCACCCCCGGAGGCCGAGATTATTTCTAGGATCGTGGCTAGCACGGTACGTGCTGCTGTGGAGTCCTGGAAGTGATTCCTTATGGCGGATTAGCATAGTCATTCTGCCATCAAATGGACACGCCGGACTCACGGGCAGGGGGGTGGTCTCTGCACCGGACTGTTGCTGCCAGCAGCGGCAATCCGCTGGTGGCCAGGAACCTCCTGCTCATGGAGGTGTCGGCTCTCCATACTGGCGAGTGTGGCTTCGATCTGTTGCTGGTTTTGCTCAGGACTTGGGAAAAGAATGTAGCTATTGGTGGTCTATAGAGCCATAGCGTGAAAAGAAGAGGGCCAAATTGAGGGCGATTAACGAGAGTTTTGAACATGACCGCCAGTGGTATAACTCAGTATCAAATTGGTGTCTTTCTTCCCGAGAACAGTAGAACGCGCGTCCTGAGCGTCGAAGGATGCCCTCGTACGGTAGGGAGCGCTGCGATTTCACCCTGCGCTGCTGCAGGAGGACGGACCAATTTCACCCCATATTGGCACCCGACGGCCTCTGTGTCGGCGAGGCTGTCATGTCTTCTTTCGGTGAACAGCAAAACGAGTGGTTGCCGTTGACTCCCTGAGCATTGCTTTTTCTTCCTCGATTCAGGCAAATATAGACCGGCCGGCCATGGCCTGAGTCTTCATTCGCCACCCCGTAAGGCAACGGAACGAGGCGACGGTGACTGTTCCGATAGCTCCGGTAAGCGGGCTGCGATTTGCGCACATTCTAGGACTCCTCCTTTTTTACACTTCGAGTCCGTTCCACCAAAAACAAGTTATCTTGGCCTGTTCAGCTTGGCAAGGGTCAAGGCCACGGTAGGGAGATCGTTCGTGTTCGAAGGGTGTCGTGGTGGTAGGGAGGCAACATGGGAGAGGCCTCCGTTGAGGTGAGTGTGCAGGTGTGAGAAGACTGAGGCTGCAGGGTTAGTGGCGTAAGTCGCGTCGACGGGTGACAATGACAAATGTAAAAATTGTCAAAATGAGAAAGAGACTCGCAGCTCTCCTTTCCGTTGACATTTGGCCTCGTCAACAAGGCAAACGTCACCGAGAGCATTCTCAAGAACGCGCAACACTCGGAAGAATAATCTGAGCGATGTGCCCTCTATATATTCTACTCTCAATGCACTGCCTATTTGCACTGCCACTGCAGGTTCACCACTTTTCCCGGAATGTGGGCTCAGCTTCTTCAGCTCGTGGGGGCTAAGCTTTGTGAAAGCCTGCACAGAGACGCAAGACCTGCCCCGATAGTGATAGTATCCCGTACGGAACAAGCCCCAGGCATGCATCATTTGAAGAGGGTGTCAAGCTGTGTGACTGCGGGCAAAAGTGAGGCGTGCGAGCCAACTATTTCACCCTGGTGCCGAAGGCTTCAAGAATTGTGGCTGCCACTAATGCAAAGTAAGCAATGCCTTACTGGTCGGTTGCCTTGTGCCCTGGAGGAAAGGGGTTTCCGGCCGCATAAAGTCAGCATGGTTCGCATGGGGGTCACACGAATCATGTGGATCATTGGGATTGTTTCTTTGTTGCTTTTACAATGGTGTTTGGGATGCCACCGCCTCCTGGAAAGACCTCGGTGTTTTGACCAACATGTAGTTTCAGTTTCTTGTCGGGTTATGCTCAACGGCTGTAAACTCAGGAATCACCCGTTGCGGATGTCTTTGTGCGCAATATTTGTAAATTCTAGAAATACTCGGTGTGGATATTTCGGAATCTCACAGCGTTCTTTTAAATGGTTTAACATCACTATGGTTATATATACCTGGGCGAGTAGACGTAAGCGGTGGAGGTAGCAGTATTTGGTCCTACACCGGTATGGCGGGAGACCTGCTGAATTCTTACACGGCAAATCTTCGGCGTATATGTAGCTCGCCAGTGGCCTCAGGATTATCAGATCATCCATCTGAAGTGGGCCAAATAGGAGACATGATTTCAGCACTAGTGGGACGGGGAAATAGTGAGAATAAGCCAAGGCGTGGAGACAACCACATACAGTAGTTGTAGAGTCGGGAGCATTGTGTGGGGTGGTAACACAAGATTTGTGCGCAAGTCCACAAGCCCAAAGGGTGAGCACTTATCCTATACTCAGAATGATTCACAGCTGCTTTCCACAAATTGGGTGGGGACACACAAAGTACCTGGCTTCCAAATAAGCTGCAAAGATGTGCCACAATGGTATATTATTTCAAGGGAGAAATTCTTGAAACCGTCTCCATGACCTTCATGGTCCCTTTTTGCACCCTTCAGACTCGGTGAGGGTGTCATTGTCACCCTATCTGAAGGGTTCATGGCAGAGTCAACCTAAAGACACAGGACGGGTTCTGAATTTCCTTTCTCTGGTCGGTGATCTCAAAAGCCGAGTCTCACAAGGTGAATGACCCCTGCGAACATCAGGCATTTCAAGTTATTATATAGTACTGAGTCGAGCCGCTCATGCACCCGTCTGATAGATCTCCACTGTTCATCCAACCTCAGTGATCAGCTTTGCAGATCGCGAATTCATCGCCGAACTCTCTGTGGCATATCAAATACGTACATCCATTCTGCCGGAGATTGAACCGAAATCAGATTCTCGCCATGTCGACCCCAGCAAGCAGCCGGTACGAACCTTCCAGGTCCCCACCCTCGTTCCTGACCATTCTTTTCAAGATACCACAGCAAACTAACACCCCCCTGTAAAGCAGCACACCGTCTCGGGCTCAAACCATGCCTCTCACAAACGATTATCTTGCGCAAATGCCTTTTACGTCAAATGTGGACAATTATGCCCGGCAAGACCAGCAATTTGAGAGGAGGGCCGTTGGCTTCACTTCTCAGCCAAGGGATACGACACAGTATCTACAGGCATGGGACAAGCGGTGGGCAAACTCATCATCTAAAACTGGGAATTAAAGAGAAGGACAACGTTGACTAGCTATCATTGCGGTATGATCCCACTAATAAGATAAATGCGAGGATATATGCCGAAAGGAGCGAGCGTAATCTCTTCTGAGTTACAAGAGAGGGGTTGGGAGAAGATCAAAGACATACACACACAAGGGTACTAGAAGTGCATCTGGGACATTGAAATTCGTCTCTCTAATTGAATCCGTTTCCTGTTTCAAAAATCTGTGAACCACTTATGCTTAATTCCCTCATGCAATTTTGCGGTACTTCTTCTCGCCTTGGTCTCTCTTGAATGCTAGTAATTGCTTAGATTTGCTCCTAAAGAAGTATTGGCCAGAGAGTGGAGGGTTGTAGGTATAACGTCCCTGCACCAGTTTCCGCACACACCCCATACTATACACTCCACACCCATATATATAAATATATACAACTATACTTACCCTATATATATACTGTTATATCTTTATAAGAGAATTTTTTTTAATTATTAAACTTCTCTTAAATATTAATTTAATTATTATAAAGAAGTAATTTAAAGTTAAGATATATAATACCTTTTAAGCTATTATAAATAGTTTTAATATTAAAGTAGCTTTTAAAAAGTAATATATCCTTAAAAGTACCCTTTATACCTATCTTAATAATACTTAAACCTATTATTACTCTATTAACCTTTAATAACTTCTTTTTAACCTTTATAAGAGTATATTATCTCTATTTATTATTAATTAAAGCCTTTTAAAATTTATTTTAACCTATTATAAAGTAAAAGCCTTTATAGCTTATTTAATTACTTCCTTTATTAATACCCCCCCTTTTAATAAGTAATAGCTTTTAAGCTTTTTTATTTATTATCTTAAACTTTAAAGTTGTAAAAATTAATAAGTTAAAGCTAAATAATTAAAGGTAGCCTTAAAAAATAATATTAAACTATAATTTAACCTTTTTAAATTATTTATTATAAAGGTAATTAAGGTAGCTAAGGCTTTAGCTATACTATATTTATTTAATTATTTAGCTAACTTTTAATCTTTTTTTTATTATTTTAATTACCTACTATTTATTTAGCCTTTAAATTACTTTTCCTAAAGCTTATATAAAAGGTTAATAATAGTATAATATATATTATTATTATTACCCTTTTATAGTAACTTTAAAACCTTTTATAACTTTCCCTTCCTTTTTAATTTTAATACCTTCTTAATATTTTTAACTTAGGATCTTTATCTTATAATAAAAAAGAATATTTAAAAAAGGATAACATAATTTTTTTCTTCTTTAATTTCCTTTTTAGATATATTATTATTATTAAGGAAGTAATAAATATAGCTTTCCCTCTTTTTTAAAAGGCGATTTTTTACTTTTTAAAAGTTTTTAAAATAAAATCCTTAAGGTAATTTAAACTATTTATTAATATTAAAAGGTATATAGTTAAATATAGGCTATAATACCTATAGGCTTACTATAGTAAGGGCTTCCTTAGGAGCTTTTTTTTATAGTTTCTTTATATAATTTGTATATATGAGGATATAAGATAGAGAAGTTGCTCTATTTTAAGCTATAAAGTTTTTTTATATAAGGCTTTTATACGCAATTAGATTGCTCGCCGTATAACTAATTGCCTAAGCTAGTAATAGGCTAGTTATATTAATAGGTAAATCTACTTTTACCGCTAATCTCAACTAACCTTATTTATATAGCCTTATAAGGCTATCTATATTTTTTAAGATTTAATATTATTAATATAGTATACCTATTTAATACTAGGTTTTTAAGTATTTACTATTATATAAAGGGACTACTTATAGCTTTAAAAAAGCATATATACGGATTAAGAATGAAACTATTAAGGTAGCTAACTATTAAAATATTAATAAAGGTAGGTTAATAGAGGGTTACTTAAAAAAAACCCTAATTTTTAATTATTTTAATAATAATCCTTTCCTCTTAAAAGATTTTAATTTAAAAATATAAACTTTTTTTATAAAGTATATTAATATTTTAAGTAAATACTTACCCCCTTTAATTATTTTTAAGGGGCTAATATTAGAATAATAATAATTTTCTATAGCCTTTAAAGATTATAAGAGTTAATAATTTATTATTTAAAAAAAGGGGTAAATAAAGGAAAAAATAGCTATTAAATAGCTTTAAAGGGTATTTATCTCTTAAATAACCTTTAATAACCCTTAAAAGTAGTAACTTCTTATAATTAATAATTATTATATATATATAACCCTTAATTTTATATATAAATATTTCTTAAATTATATATATCTTATTTTCCTTTTAATATATATATTCCTACTACCTTAATAACCTATTTAAGTAATTCCTACTTAGTAACTTTTTTGCTATAAACCTATTACGTTATATATAAATTAGAGCTAGATTTAAAACCCTAGGAAGTACCTATAGTATTTAAATTATATACTTCCCTCTTTAAATAATTATAAAATAAAATTAATTATATAATTATTAGCTACTTAATTTTATATACTATTTTCTATATCTATAGCTATAAATAAATAATTAAAAATATATATATTAATATACTTAAATACTGTAATAATATTCCTTATATAAATATTAGGAAATAAAGAATTAGTATAATTAAGGGCCTCTTTATTAAGGCTTACCCTATTATTAGAGTTACTAAGGTAGTATATATAAGATTAAGTTACTTATTTAAGCTATACTTTATAGTTATATTAATTTTAATTAAAAGGGGCTAAATAATATAAATTTAGAAAACTTTTTTCCCTAGCTATTAATAGTAATATAGCTTTTATAGCTTTTATATCTTAAGCCTTAATATTAAATTTAAGTTATACTATTTAAAAGTTAATACTTTTAATATATTAACTTAATTAAGATATAATATTAGCTTTAATATTAGCTATCTTACTATTTATTATAAAAGCTTAAACCTTATTAATTATTTTATATTAGTTTAATTAAGTTATAAGCTAATTTTTAAAGGATTTTAATATATTATATTAGGTATTAAAATTAGCTTTAATATTATTTAAGATATTATTAAAGGCTTTAAGCTTTATATTAATATATTACTTAAGCTTTTTTATAGCTATAGTATATAATTACTTAGATATATTTATATTTATAATAACCTTAAAAAGCTTATATAATAAATTATATATTATTATCTTTTAGATTTATTTTAGGGATTATATTTTACCTTTAAAACCCTTATTTTTTATTTTAAGCTATTTAGCTAAATTTTTACTTAATTTCTCTTAACTTTTATTAAATATCTCCTTAAGATTAAGAATAAGTATTTTAATTATCCTATTATTAAGCTTAAAGCTAGCTTATTTTTTATTAAGAGTATAAGTTATACCTATAAATAAATTATATTAAAAGTTAAATTTTATTTATCTTTATATTATATTATTTAGTAAGGTATATATTACTACTAATAGTATTAAGATTAAAAGAGATCTCCTTTTATAAAGAAAAAATCTTATTAAAGATAATACTTATATAGAGGGTTTAAGTATAATATAATTTAGTAGTTAAACTTTTTATATTAAGGCTATATTAGAATAATTAAAGCTAGGATTAGCTAGTAAATTTACTATTAATAATAGCTATAAGATAGATAATTATATCTTAAGAAGATTATAGAAGGAGGTGTACTTTATTTTTATTTTATAATTATTAAAGCTTAAGCTAAAAGATATTAAGGCTAAATAAATACTTATAGGTTTTATATTATAATCTTTTAATATTTAAGGCTTATAGGGTATATTTTAAAATATATAATTTTATATAGTTATAAGTATATAAGTATAGTTAGCTTTTAAATAAAGTAAAAAATATAGCTATTAATTAGTAAGTTTAAATTTAATTTATATTTATTTATAAAAAAGTTCTCCCTCTTTATTTACTAAAAGTATATAGCCTTATAATTAAAGTTACTTACTTAAAGTATTTTTTAAATATTTTAAAGAATAATATAAGTATATATAGTTTTAAAGAAGAAGATACCTTTTTAATACTTAAAAAATATTAAACCCTTAATAAGCTTAAGGAATAAATAAGTTAGGGATTTTAATAGCTTTATTATAAGCTTTATTACTAGCTAATAGGAACCTACCTTAATAATATAATATAATTTAATATTAGCTTTTATATATATTTTATATTTTATAAAGTATAATAGGGATTATATAGCTTTTTAGTAAGTATTCCTTTAAAGTATAATTAGTTAACTATTTATTATATTAGCTAGTATATAAGCTATTATAATAGTAGTATTATTAATAATAATATAAGCCTTTATTAGGTTATCCTCCTTAAAATTATAAAATCTACTAAAACTTTATAAAAATAGGTTTTAAATAAGCTTTTACTTAAATAGGTTTATAAAGCTAGCTACTTTAACTTACTAATATTTATACTATATTATAAGAATATTAGAATTATTTATAGCTAATTTATTAGATAGCTAAAAGCTTAATAGTATTAGGTTTAAATAAGTATAATAATTAAATTATTTATATACTATTTAAATTAAATTATTAAACTTTAGTAATATATTATTAATTTTAAAATCCTTATAGTTACTTTAATTATTATTAAGAGTAATATTATTTATAAAAGGCTCTTTAATTAAAAAGATATAGGTAGCTTAACTTAAAAGGAATAGTTATATATCTATTTTATAAAATAGAAATCCTAGGCTAAAAAGGGCATTATAGTTTATAAGGAGCTTAATATAAGTTAATAAAGTCACTAGCTTATTAAAAACCTTATAAAGCTAATATATATTAATTCCTTTTTAAAAGCCTTATTATATATTAAAGCTTTTTTAATCCTATATTATCTATTAAATCTATAGGCAACTAATTTAGCTTTTAAAATAATTATTAGGATATATAATTATTAGAATTATTATTATACTTACTAGAAATTAGCTAGTAATTATATATTAAAGGGGATTTTATACCTTTAGGGGATAGTAAGTTTAATATTATTTAAGGGTTCTTTTTCTTACTAATAGCTTTTTTATTACTATAGCTACCTTTTTTAATTATAGCTAAAATATCTTATTAATTTTTATATATACCTATTTACTACTTTAAGCTTATAAGAGTAATATTTATAATTTTAGTTATTTTATACCTAAAAGTAGTACTTTTATTATAGGAGAGTATATACTTTATAATAAAGTTACTACTAATATATATATACTTACTAGTAAACCCTTTTAATATAAAATTATAGATAAATATATAAAGTTTAAAAAATATCTTACTCTATATATTAGTATTTAATTACTTTTTTATAATATAAATAAGGGTTATAAATTAGTTTTAGTATTTTTATAAGGTAGTATATTAAGTATAGGATACTTACTTTACCTATAAGAATAAATTTCTAATATATAGTAGCTATTTTATTATAAAGCTTATCCCTTACTCTATAAAAGGCTTATTAAAAGATATATTAATTCCTAGTTATAATTTTATAGTAATACTTTAATTTATCTTAAGTATATTAGAGCTCCTATAAAGTTTTCTCTTTTATTTTAAGCCTTTTAACTATAAATTTAACTATCTTTTCTTACTTAAGTATATAATTAATTATAATAGTAATAGATATATACTAATTTAATTAGGGGTTAATTAGTATTACCTTTCTTATATAAAATTACTCCTTAATAAATATAGGTATATAAGCTTTTAAATATATATATATATATTTATACTTAAGCTTATACTTAAGCTTATAGCTTTTATAGCTTAATATTAACTTAATATACTTTAATTAAATTATATTTAGTTAATTAATTAAGCTACTTAATTAAGATAAATAGCTTAAAAAGTATAATAATTTAATTAGTAAAAGTTAATAAGCTAAATTAGTGGGTAGGGATAAAAGATTATATTATATTATATTTTACTAATATTAGCTTAATATAAGCTGCTATTATTTATAGTTAGGGGGGTAAGTAAATTATATTATATAATAGTTTTTAAAGATTATATAATTAGCCTACTATATTATATAATATTTTTTAAAAATATCCTTCTCTAAAATAGTATACTATATAATAATATTTAAAGCTTATAAAGTTAAACTCTAGAATTTTAAAA
>JBBWSJ010000169.1:0-75031 GCA_038088505.1 Diaporthe velutina
GCAAAACCGGAATTTAAATATAGCCCAACCCCCCCCCCCCCCCAAAAAAAAAAAAAAAAAAAAAAAGAAAAGGCGAAGACCACGCTGAATGTTGCATAACTTTTGCATTGTAAGTATTTCCTTTGTTGCTCTTTGGCGAGGGCAGCACACACGTGCGGGACGAATGCCCTTTTTTGTCCATGCGTGGACCATATTGAAATAGCAGAAGAATATTTCATTGAAGAGAAGCATTATAGGGAAGCCTCAACTACCTATATGCAAGTGTGTCAGCTGAGACTCTATTGTCTTGGTGGCAGCCTGAGGCAAAAAGCACTTGCAATCACAATGAGACTGCCATTCGAGACAGCTGCACCTGCAGGCGGGTACCTGCCCCACTAGCGCGTGAGCCGGAACTTCCTAGCTTGGTCCACAGACTACCTACCTATGTAGACTTCGACCAGCTGTCACCAGCTGTGCCGTTTTCCACCTCTTACGCAGTTACCCGGGGTCTCCATCTCCCAACTTCACCATGCAGAAGCGTGCTGTCAACAAAGTGACCAAACCGACAAACTTCCGCCGACCCAACCGCAGGATCGACGAGGACCAATTGACCGCCCACTTCGAGGGCTCCGAAGAGGAAAATGCGCTTTACCGTGCCGCAGCCGCGGTTGCGAGTGCAGAGGGCCAGGATGTTGTCGAAACAGACGAGGCCGTGATGGAGGAAGTGAGCAACGCGTTCAAGGACGAACAGGCACAGCATGAAGTAGATGTCGACGGCGACGGCGAAGGAGACGTCGACGTAGAGCACGAGTCACATCACCACCACCAACACGGCGGCCATGACGTGCAAGGCGACGCGCTGGACCATGAGATGCCGATGGCGCCCATGGGCGCAGAGCCGCATCACCAGCAGTCGCACCACGTCGGCCACCAGAACCTTGACGACATCCTCGGCCACTCGAGCATGACCTACGCTCAAGCAGCGGCCGCAGCGGCCGACCTCCAGCCGCCACCTCCTCCCCAGCCGAACGTGGGCGGCGCAACGATATCTGCCCCGCAGCCGCTGGTCGCAGCCACCGACTTCCAGCCCACGCCCTCGACAAGCCAACATACATCGCAGTCGCTGCAACCGCCCTCCCTCGGTGCGCACCCGGCGGCATCGTCAGGGGCCAACGCGCAGCAGCAACAGCAGCAGCAACAAGAGCCCTCCCAGCCGCCGCCCAAGACGACGGAGCAGATGGCCGAGGAGTCCGGGTACGCGGGGTTCAAGGTGGACAGCGCGTTCGCGAAGCGCATGTCGCGCGACCCGGGCCAGCGGCTGGCCGAGCAGCGGCGCCAGGGCCAGGACCTCAACCTGGTGCGGCGCAGCAACGTCGAGGCGCTCTTTGCCCAGATCGCCGGCTCCGAGGCCGCGAACCCGTGCGCCCACTGCCGTAAGGGCCAGGGCCCCTGGACCGTGTGCGTCGTCTACAGCGGACAGATGATGGGCAGCTGCGCCAACTGCTGGTTTAACGCGTCCGGGTCTAGGTGCTCGTTCCACGGTGCGTTCTTGTTCTTGTTTTTCCCCCTCTCGTTTCTGTCCCATTTTCCCTTGCGGGGACCAACTACAGTCTCATCACGTGTACTAAATTACATTCCTACAGAAAAATCACAACCCCCACTCCCCGGTGCCCACCACCCCTACGCGACCCTCCCAGTAGCGATGCCGGTGCTCGGCCAGGAGCAAGGGATAGGAGTAGGGCCAGGAGTAGGCGGGGCCGGTGCTGGCGGCGGGGGCGGCGGGCACATGGTAGGCTCGCCGGTACAGCTCCACGCCGCGCAGCTGTGGCAGGCGCCCGCCGCCCTGTTCTCGCACGATGCCGGTGTTAAGCACACGGTGCAGAACGCGCTGTTGCAAGTGCGGCAGGCGGACCGGTACACCCGCGCGCTAATCGACGTCGAGGTCGCGGCGAAGCAGCTCGCCCTCAAAATCGTGCAGGCAGAGGAGGTTGCTGCGAGCCTGGGCGTCGGTGTCGGAGTCGAGGGCGACGAGGAGGAACATGCTGTTGATGAGGACGAGGACGGCCGTCATGGCAGCGGGTATGAGTCGCCCGCGCCCGGGGGCAACGGCATGCCGGAGGATGCGGAGCCATGAACAGGGAGCCGTAGTCTCGGAAACTAACTCGGAAAGTGACAATGAGGCATCGCTGTCACCAACATGGGTCGGTATCACGACCAGAAGTTGCCCAGTAGATTGGGCTGTTTGAGCCTTGTGTAGAGGAAAGTTCTTATTATTGAGAGCAGACTATTCTAGTTGGTAGCATAGGCAGTCAACCGCCGTCATAGAAGACTAACCAATATCAAATCATGATACTTAGACACACGAGCAGAGACACCCGAGACCCTGGGCAAGCTAGTAGAGCAACACCTTGTTCAGAAATTCCGTACGGGGTGGGCCAA
Organism: Diaporthe velutina; assembly: GCA_038088505.1. Lineage (NCBI taxonomy): Eukaryota > Fungi > Ascomycota > Sordariomycetes > Diaporthales > Diaporthaceae > Diaporthe > Diaporthe velutina. Next base: position 2,419 of record JBBWSJ010000169.1, read on the forward strand.
GAGCCCGCCAGAACATGAAACGTCGAAACAGCGCATGAACACAAACCCACGCCAGCTGATCTGGAACTCTTCAAACCCATCATCCCTTCTTTGGGAAGATCGCCAACGCCAGTGTCGCACGAACAAGAACAGTGTCAGCCCATATGGGCTCATGACCTGCCCGAAGAGGACAGAGAGGTATCCAGGCCTCTGGAACTCGTCCCATTTTGCAGGTGTGAGGAGAGTGCTACGTGCTAGGATGAGGGCAGGGGAGGGGACGACGACGACGACACAACACAGCCACAACACCAATTTTCGTCTTCGTCTTCGTCTTCAGACGGAGGCGGGGAAGTTGAACTACGACGGCATAATGTGGCAAAGTCGAAGCCATACCTGAGCGAGCAGTCGCTAGTAAGCATGCAGTACAAGGGCGAGCTCTCTTTGCCTAGTCACCCGAACCAGACAGTGCCATCTCAACCCCACACAAACCAAATCATTCTTCATTCAGGTCCATTGTACTCCCAATTACTTGTTTTAGCTCCCTCTCTTCCCTCGGGTGACAAGTGAGAGGTGAACGGGCCATGACAAGGCAAAGCCAAGACCGCCCATCCGCCGGTTCGGTGCGGCGGCAGCGGCGGCAGCAGCAGCAGTCGAGATGTCTACATGTTGCTTGCCCATATTAAATGGAACCCCAAGTTATAAGTACATTTCGCCATGATCGTCAGCACAAGCACACATTCAAAAACACACAAGCACGCACACACACACACGCACGCATGACTGTGTCTGCAATATGCCAATCCGGGGCAACCCCAACCAGGGATGATACCTGTCGGCCCGGGTGCGCGACGGCCGCAGGACCAGACTGGGAGGCACTTGGTCCGAAGTTTCAGAGGCACGACGTAGGCCGAGCCAAGTCCTCGAGGAGCGGCCGCCGCGGGCGAGGGGTAAGTAAACGTACGGACCACCCACCAAGTACACATTGCGTGCGTGCGTGCGTGCGCGTATGTGTGTAAGCACATAGTTCAGATACCGGTGCAGACAAAAGCCTATCCCGCACACACACACACACACACATCTCAACCCCGCGCCTGGTCCAGACCCTCAGATCCTGCTGCTTGGCCCGCGAGATTGTTCTTGGGAGAGTTTGGGGCTCTGGTCGCATGTAGAATGCGGGACTGACTCTGGCAAACTCTCTTGCGCAAGGCGGGCAAATCAGCGTGTGAGGGAGTGCTGGCTGGTAAAGACTATTGCTAGCGCCCGCAGACGACCGATGAGACCAATGGTTGCACAGGGTATGTAAGGGTATTGTAAAGTATTGGCTTTCAGTAAATAGAGCTCATGATGCTATAGACAAATCCAACATCCGGGCATTGTTGATGTTGAGCCGCCGTATCCGAAAACCTGTCGAGATTTGTTGCCGCTCGTCTCCCTCGGTGTGGGCTCTTGTCGCGAAACATGTCCCACCACTCCGTCGCCTGGGGTTGTCTTCGCGCGCCTCCCCTCAGTGCCTGTCGCCTGGGAAGCACTTGTAAAAACACAGAAAAGACAAAAAAAGACCACAACGTTGACAGACTTCATAATTAAACAGAATATTGAACACCGCCCAGTAGTTTCAGATGCATATCCTTCTTTTCGTCCCCATCTCTGCTCAACGTACCAGCCACTCCCTATCCTGCAGCTTTTCGCAGTCGCAGTCGTAGTCGCAGTCGCAGTGATCTCGCGGGACCATGGTGTCGAATTGTTCGACGTAACGGGGTGGATTGGAGAGTCCAGATGGGCGATATCAAGGACCGGAGTAAGACATAACCTGTACTGCCGCCTTCTCGGAGAAACACGCGAGGTAATTCATGAGGCGATCCAGGTTTTCGTTTCGTAAGGAAGAAATCGTTCGATTATAACGTTTTAGGGGTATCCGAATAAGAGCGTTTTGGACTAGATCAGACCGCAGAGACGCAGGTTCTCCTGGATGATGATGTCTGCAGTACTGTTAGTACAAGATCCCACAGGCCACAGCCTCCCGGGGCGCATTGAGCTTACCGTTGACAGCCGCCATGACGAATCGGATCTGTGTTGTATCTGTTGCACATGTGAAATGTGTGTAGATCTGCTTGGTCTCGTGCTGGTTCAGGCTGACGAATCGGTTGAGGATGTAGTCGCAAGCCGCTGCGTAGTCGTCGCCGCCTTCGTAGTCTGGGAAGTAGTTCTTCATCGGGCTGACAGGCAGCTTCTCCTTGAATCGATCGATCTTGTTCAAGAACAAGATTATTGAGGTCTTGATGAACCACCTCGAGTTGCAGATCGAGTCGAACAGGGTCAGGGCTTCCTGCATACGGTTGACGGTCTCGTCTTCGAACAACAGCTGGTCGTACTCGGAGATGGCGACGAGGAACAGGATTGTAGTGACGTTCTCGAAGCAGTGAATCCACTTCTTACGCTCAGATCGTTGGCCACCGACGTCGAACATCCGGTAAGTGAGATCGCCGATGATAAAAGTCGTCTCGGTAATACCAGTCGTCTTGACACGAGACCGCAGAACATCCTGATCGTTGGGCATGTAGTCAGGCGCGGCGATACGAGCAATGTTATCGAAGTAGCTGCAGACCCTGTTAGTTTCCACGCGCAGCCGCTGGTAGAAATTGGTCAGACTTACTATCTGGCGGAATCGTTGAGCTGGTACTCTCTCGAGCGCTTGAAACACTCTTGGACACCACGGTCTTTCCAAAGCGCCTCGATGGCGTTTCCGACCTCGGGAGGAAGAACGTCGCCCTCGATCTGAGCGGGCTGCATGAAGATGGTCTGGACGTGGTACTCCATCCGCTGGTCCTCCAGAGGCAGCTCCAAGGACTCCATGGCCTCCAGAATGACACGCATGGACTGGACCGTGTTGCTGAAGATGATCTCCTTGAAGGACTCTCGTTCATCGCGGGAGTAGCCACCCTCGTGGATGAGCTTCATTTGCTTGAGGATGGTCGACTTTCCGGATTCACCAGCACCTGTCATTTCTGTCAGCAAGGAGCGACCGCAGTGATCGCGCGGCAGCCATCAATTTCCCACGCCATGAAAGACGACGGAAGTGACAGCGTTGGAGCGGCATCAATCGATGGACGTACCCAGAAGTAGCATCTTGATCTCATTTCGTTGTTGCATCCGGTCGCGCTTCAGCTGGTTCTCGATCTCCTCGTTCCGGGCCTTGCCCTCCTTCTCCTCCGTGCTCATACCGCAACCCATTGTGACTGAACGAAGTCGCTCCGCTCCGACGCAGAATTAATGGCTGCAGGATTTGTTTAATTAAAGCGCAAGTTGAGACGCGGATCTGCAGGAGAATGGATCAGTGTTCAGTTCAGCGACGATGTTTCGCTGGTTGCTCGATTGACTGAATAGCGGCTGCTGACAGGCTCGATAGATGCGGCGGAGGCCAACACGGGAGGAACGGGTTCGCTTGGCTTGGGATTTGGCAAAGGCTGACGTGATGAAACCGGAGCAATATAGACGAGGTAAGGGATGTAGCAGCGTGGCAGTTGATGGCGATGGGGCAGAGGAGAGAAATGGGACGAAGTTGTGATGTGATGAATGTGAAGATGGAGGTGGTTATGCGAGGCGGGTGACAAAAGCCAAGGGGGGTGGAGGGCGAACGTACCGTAGAAGCGATCGGTCGAGGCGATGCGATGCGATGCGATGCAAGGCTGTTCTTGGTGTCCTGTATAGGGCCTCAATTCGACGCCAGGACGACCGGAGGGAAAAGATGAGGAGAGGGAAAGTAAGGACAGTCAGGACTCTAGGGAGTTATTTGGGGGCACAGGCGATGTGAAGAAAAGAAGGTTCGCCAGGATTGAGATCCAATGGAAAGATTGGACGGCGACGACGGGAGGAGTGGTGTGGTAGGGTAAGCGTGGAGGAAGGCAAAGAACGAGGCCGGGAGTTATGGGAAGGAGGTCCAAGTCGACAGACGGACGGACAGGAGACGAAAGGGGAGGGAGGAAGAGAAGCGAGAGGCCAGAACAGGGCAGAAACAGGCGTATTGGAGCAGACTGCGCGTGCGAGGGTCGAATGAATGGGAATGGAACAGGATGGGGACGGGGATGGACGGGTGGATATGGGGCTCGGATGGGATGATTGCCTCTGGGGAGAGGGGGGCAATGGCAAATGTTCAGTGCAGCCCAAGCCGGGAGTAGGCAGTTCTGTAAGAACCAGAACCAGAGCCAGAGCCAGAGCCAGAGCCAGCCAGAAACCAGCGCCGGGGACGGCAGAGAACGAACGGTGGTGCTCTCAAATGGCGCTAATATTAGGGGTGCCCACCGTTGAACTGGAGCAGCAGGGTACTATGCAGGTACCGTTCCGAGGAAGAAAAGGTGGGGAGCTACAACCGCACCTAACGGACTAAAGGACTGACCAAGCGAGCTTCTGGCCACCCGTTCCCTGCCTCCTGATGCGATGCAGGCAGGCAAGGTGACGAAGACTGCTGGATGCGCACTCTAAGGGGGAGAAGAAAGAAAAAACGAGACCAGATTGGCAGCGAGACAACCGGATAGTCGATCAATCAATAAGTCGAGATGGTATGCAATGCAATGCGATGCAGTGCAGTGCAGCGCAGTGAGGTGATGGAACGGAACAGCAGGTAGCGAACTACCTAATAGTAAACGGGGCAGAACTGGCAGCTGGGTGAAAACTGCCTAGTCGAGCTTCGGTTCGGCTGGGTCAAGATGCACCTCGTCCTGCATCTAACGACACCTATGCTCTGCTTCTTCCCGATTCCAATCCCGCTTCTGCTACTTTCCTTGCTCTTCCTGCCCCTCGAGGGCCACTTGGGGATCACCTGCAGTAATCATTCCCACTCTGGCTGCAGCAGAGAAGTGGATAAATCGAGCCAAAACAACCCTGGAAGCTGAAGTCTGTGCCAATGGTAGCACTTGAGGGCCTGGGGCTAGTCTCTTTGAGGCCGTGGTGGGCCATTGGCGACCGTATGGCAGAGGCGATGCTATCTCAGGAGACTCGTTTTAGCAAGCGCGACACCCACACCCACACCCGAATCCACAGCTACTACGGCTACGCATTCAAAAGCTCGCCTCTGGGGAGAGCGGGAGAAGATCGCTTCCGACTCCTCTGCTCCTGCGACAAAAGGAAAGGGGATCCATCAATGATCTTCGGTCAATCTATCCACCCTCGCCGTGATTGCTGGACAGAGATGATGGCAGGCCAGCCACGCAGCCTCGGGAGCCCTCCTTGGCCCGTCCTCTGCCGTCCTGCAATCAATCAGGTGCAGCTCTCGCCTCCTTTGGGCGTGCCTTTGAGCCTCTACTATGGTAGGCTTTGTCAGTGCTGTCTCGCTCCAAGACATCGGAGGCTGGGTGTCTGGCCTCTGGGCGAGCCTGTCATCAAGCCGTGCTACCCTTCAATCGGGCGTATCGCGGGGGCATCCCAGCCGGGAGGTCATCAAAGTACCCGTGCTAGTGCGATCGAAGCTGACTGTGTCCCTATACTCGGCTTCGTGGGCTGAGACTTGCTTGGCACCTTATTATTCATCAGTCCCGTCCAACCCTCTTGTCTGCCGTCGGAATCATCATACATACATAGTCTACGTACAGACATACGGGCAGGCAGTCGTACAGTCATACACACATACACACTGACAGACGTATCACATTTGCGCCCAGCACGAGTGGCAAGACGATAAACAAGGAGGAGCCACTCTCGACAATCACCTGCAGGCGCTGGCCATCTCGTCATGTCGAAAAGTGGGATGCTCATCTCAGCGCCCTCGGCCCCGTCAGCGAATGGCAGCGCTGCGAGCATATTCGGCACTTCAGACCCCAAACTCGCCTGGCGCAATTTCACCGCAGCGAATTCCGCTCAGGCCCCACCTGGGCACTCCGTAGCTCCCAGGTCCTGGTCGGATCCCCCCTCCCGGTCAGTGCGGAAGGGTCTGCCAGAATAGACAGACAGGCGGGCTCACCACGGCAAGTAACTGCAGTGCACAGCGACCCAACCCCCTCCGAAAAGCCTATCTGGTGGTTTACGGGCTGGTGACCAGGCGCCGGCCGCGTACTCTTTGTGCCATATTGACAGCGCCCGTGGTCGTTATGTGGGCGGTTAGCACCACAGTCTGGACCCTCGGAGTCGTCAACCTCCAGAGGCACCGGCAATACCGAGTGGTTGGATAGGAGGGCGCGCCGCACAATGCTCATCGCACGCCCGACGCCGCTCCCGCGCCTGAGCGATCCAGGCCAGCCACGGCCCAGCCGTACACCGACGTCCAAATTGCACAACGGCAGAGTGGTCTTGTCCTCAACTCGAGGCCAAATGTCCCAAAGCGGCTCCAACGCGAAGCTTGAGTCTTTGACATGACATGAAGCGGGTGCCGGCATTGGCCCGTGGGCCTGGCCCGGAGATGAAGAATTTACCCAAGCGGAGATTTCAATCCCCAAGCGGAAAACCTCTCTCTCTCCCGCCAACAGCGCTACACCCAGCGGCCGCGTCGAGAGGGCGTGCCCACGGTGGGACTGCCAGCCGCGTCATTGCTAGCCTTCTCTATGGCCTACACTACTACAACAGTCCCGTGCCCTATTGCTTATTAGATTACACCCCAGGCCGTACATGAGCGGCCATCTATTTCGGGACCTTTTTGGATTTGTTCGCAATGGTGATGAGCATCGTCGCCCTCCATCTTTTCTTCTCGAAGGCCGGTCCGCGCCGTGGCCGCCCTCCCTGGCCTCCTCCACTCTTCCCTGTCAGCGAGCCGTTGCGGAGACTTGGCCCTGACTCCACCCGACCTCTTCGGGCAGGTGTTCCTGCATCAGGAGGGGCTGGCGTTTATTACCATTTTAATTTTCCGCAGCCTGCGAGATCGTCGACTTGGGGACGCTACCGGTCGCGAGTTGGCTGGCTCGCTGGTAGCGGCCGGCCAATGTCCATAACAATAACTGTAATGACAGTAATAATAGCAATAGTAACATCTACTGCATGCGTCTTGAGGATCCTGAAACCCCTTCAGGATCTCAGCTCTTGCCTCACGTTTCGAACCCCTCAGGTATAGCAGCGCAACGAAGAAAATCGTCCGCCTGGGTGACCACCGGGCAGGATGTCGAACATCGCGCCATCAACCAGGTTACTACCTTAACCGAACCCCTGTCCTATATCGTGACCAGCCCCTGAAGGTTACGATGAGTACTACGCCAGCCAGAATTTTGGTCGTCGACAATTTCAAGGCGAGGTCGCTCAAGAAATGAGAAAAAGTCTGTGCTCGTGATGGGGAGCCATCGGCTGGAGAGCCGCCTCCGTCGTCCTCCAACACTGACAGCGCAGACAGGCAGACAGGATGTTGTGATCCGTGGCATTCATTATTCAGACTTCAACCAAATGTGGGCTGACCCCGGGGATGCGAGCCCGAATCTCGCAACACGGGACCCCAGAAAACAACGGTCAGACGGGGGGAGGGGAGGGATCGCCAGACCCAGCACAATTCTCAGCCTGAGCTAAAAAGCCCTCCCGCAGACAGCCTTGCAGCCCTGGTCGCAATTCTACTCTACCGCCACAGCTGCAGTACCGCTCGACGGACTGGCGCTTGGTGACAATTGATATTTCACCTCGCTTCAATGTCGACGCATCACTTAGGGCTAAGGGGGCTGTGGCGCATCAGATCTGTCGGTTGCGTGAAACACATGGCAGCAAGGGGTCTTGGGCACTACACTTATTTTATCCCACAGGTCCTCTCTGGCGACATGTCGCAACCTATCTAATTCGATCCTCCTTGACAAATGCTGGCTGTTCTCAGCCTTTCCACGGGTGTGGCATGGCCGGCAGTCGGGTCTGCAGCCAAATGTCGATAGCCCGCCCGTTCCAGCCTAGGATCACAGCATTGACAGCAAATCGCATCTAGAGTCTGTGAAGCAGCAAGCCAGTCAGGATTTTCGAGTCGGCAGCTTCCTTGCTCGGCTTCACCTTGCCTGGCCTGGCCCTGCCCTGGGCCTGCCTTTCTCTCACGCCCTCTCCACTCCCCAGTTTTTTCGAAACCGTTTCTGGCTCCCGTCGTCCAGAGGACTCGGCCCGCCTATAGGCAGGTCTGGTGTTCTCTCGCCCGGCGTGCCGTTTCGTTCTAGAAACCCTCATAGAAGCCTCTGCGACAAAGCGGCCGCCCCTTTCTCATGCAGGTTCACACGCGCTCGCAAGGAGACGCAGAATTCGCCCCCTCGGTCCAATGGTGCTACTGCAGGTTCCGGGATGCTCGAGTTTTGAGAAATCGGGTCCAGGTTGCATGGCGCCGAGGGGCAGAGGGAGATTTGCAGATTGCAATCTGGGGAGAATGGCCTCGCTCCTCTGATTCTGGGCTCTGCGAGCACTTTTGCTCTTTGTGACAGAACCTGCTTACGGATATGCATACCGCAGCGGGCTTGTAACCCGATCTTGTTGCTCCGTCCGGTCGTTTTGCACGCCGCCCGCCGAGTCAGAGCGGTGCCGGTAGTTAAAATGGGATGATCCGATCTGTGCTACAGCGGCAGAGCGGTAGGTTCAGGATCTGGTCGATCCAACTTGGCGAGAACCAGAGCAACAATCCCAAATACGCTCTAGTAATCCTCCATCTATATGGCTGGCAGCCGACACCTCAGCTTGGACAGTACAAGATTGTCTCGGACGGGATCTTTGCTGCAGCTGAACGGATAGCGGAATGCTGCGCATAGCAGTCTCACCGACTGTGGCCAGTGTTATTAGTCTCGAGTCGCGCGCCCCTGACCAAGAGCGCAATTGACCAACCATGGGCTGGCGAGCTTGTTGGCCCACGCTTTCTGGGTCCGTCCTTGGGTGGCCTCAATCTAACAGGCCCTGAGGACAGCTTCCAAGTTCGCAGGTTTCCAACTTTACAGCACGCTTGTCCTGGCTTCTTTGAGACTGTTGTATGCTCAATTCGCTCGTTAACACCTCTGCTCGTATCAAATATTAAACATGGCTGAATCAATTCCCATGCACTCGCGGAGTCCGTCGACGCGTCTGGGAGGACGCGGTGAGTCGATTCATGCAGGGACCCTGGACCCAGGTCATCGCGAATGATGTCACCGTCACTCTTACTGACTTGAAGGTCGCGCCACACAACAGCCTACGCCCATCATCAAGACGACGATGATACGGAGAGGGAATATGACCGCCTGCGAGACTTGGCCCGGGCTGAGGCCCAGAAGCGTAACTCGTGCTTCGACAGGGTACACCGCCGCCGCCGACGCCGCCCTTGAGCCGGCCGTCATCATCCCTCTACTGAATCCAGACTGACCGACTCTGCAGGCCCACGAAGCCTACGAGAACGGCGACGGCGCCGGGGCCAAGCAGCTGAGCAACGAGGGCAAGTCGCACGCGGCCAAGATGGATCAGTACAACAAGCAGGCGTCCGAGTACATCTTCCGCGCCAACAACTCGACGGAGAAGGTGCCCTCGGACACGATCGACCTGCACGGGCAGTTCGTGGAGGAGGCTGAGGACATCCTCGAGGCGCGGATCCGCGATGCGCAGGCGCGCAGCCAGACGCACCTGCACGTCATCGTCGGCAAGGGCAACCACTCGTCGGGCCACGTGCAGAAGCTGAAGCCGCGCGTCGAGCACCTGTGCCAGGAGCTGGGCCTGCAGTACCGCACCGAGGAGAACGAGGGCCGTATATACGTCAACCTCCAGGGCCACGACATCCCGCACATGCCCCCGCCGCCGTCCAATTACTCCGGCGGCGGGTACGGCGGCGGTGCCCACCACGGCGGCGGCAAGCAGCAGCAGCACCATGGTGGCCAGGCGCAGCACGGTCAGCAGCACCCGAGGCCCCCGGCGAACGCCGGGCAGCCGCAGGAGGAGCAGCAGCAGGAGGATGGGACGGAGAAGCTCAAGAGGAAGGTCATCGACAAGCTCACCAAGAAGCTGGGCGACTGCTGTGTTGTTATGTAATGTGTCAAGTACGATTTCTCTGTTCTATCTTTCTTGGTTGGATATTTACGGTGATGATTATTTAGACGCTCTTGAAGTCAAGATTATAGATGTCAATCTTCCTGTCCTGAGAGAATCGGGACCGCGCTGTTCGTGTGAGTCGGTGGAACCATATGAGTTGCGACTTCCACTCCTGCTCGACCTGGTTAGTCCTTGCCGGACGGGCTGTAGGCGTGTGTAATGCTATACCGTTCTGGCCCACAGCCAAAACATGAACACTACACCTGCTTTCGAGACTACCTCATCCACAACAGAATACTTATCCACCATCTACCGTTCCTGGAACACCTTCGATCCTTCAGAATACCATGACATAAACTCCATACTAACCGCAACGCTTAACCGACATGCCTACACCCTTTGCGCAACCGTCGAGAGAGAGAAACAAGCTCCATCGCAGATGCCGCACACACCGCACCCGCAGACATCGCCAGTCCAACACGTCCTCTCCGGCCTGGGACGACAACCCCTATCACTGGTATATATATCAAAACTTCCCAGACAGCGCGCCATCGACATGGGAGAACCCATGGAGCCAACCACCCAGACGCCTGCGCCGCCGCCACCCACCCCTGCCTTTTCCATCTTCCTCGGCAAGAAGGCGCTTGAGGCGAGCCGCACCGAGATCCTAACCCTCGCCGCGGGCATCCTCTTCCTCGGGAGCCAGGTATGCCTGCTGGTCTGGCTCTTCTCGGGACAACCGCGCAGTGCTTCCGCCAGGAAGGAACAGCGCAAGGTATCCATCGTTCTACCGGGCGAGGCGAATGACTCTTACCCTGCCGCCATCCGCGCCATCGTCACCGAAAAAGGGAATAATGAATCTCCTATTCTCTGCCGCCGCCGCAGTAGTTGGGCCGGTCGCTCTGCGCAGCCGGGCTCACCCTCGCGGGAACGACGCAAGTCAGCTAGTTCGCGGCCCAAGTTTTACGACAGTGATGATAACGACGGCAACAAGGGGGACGAGGCGGAGAGGCAAGGCGCACAGACCTCGCTGAGCAGCCCAGGTCCGGAGACAGAGCCGGAGCCGGAGGCTGGCCATGTTGCGCTCGCCGCCACTGTGGATATAAGTCGCATGGCGGCGGCACTGGCGACGCCCGCGACACTACCGCCACGCCCAGCTGGCCGTGAACGTGAAGGTGGTAATAGTGGCGGAGGGACGGAGGACCTAGAGCTGAGTGACTTCAACCCGCGGCGGGCGTCGATCGAGGAACCGCGGTCGCCGCGGGTGCTTGCCGCTGATCGGGCTGCCATGATGGATGCCCTTGGTGCTGAGGAGGACGAAGAGAACGACTGGAAGGCAACCTCGCCGTTGACCGTCGGTGATGTCGTGGGGGATCTGTTGTCATTGGCTTCGGGGTTTGATGACCCGCTCGGAGTGAGCAGGGTGGTGCCTGGATCAGGCAAGCAAGAGGACGGACCTGAAGGGGTTGAGCTAGAATCTCGAGAAGGGGTGCGGGATTTGTGAGACTGTGGTCTGGGAGGACTTGATGCTCTCGCCGTCAAGCTGTCTTGAGGTGTGGTCAAACCCGAATTACCTAGAAAGACCGCTTCTTTGGTCACTGGACTAGACGTGTATACAATTGATGAATCGGCATGTCTGCTTCAACTATGAATGATCGAGAATGTTAAGAATGCCGGAATTATATGGCCTCCAGTCGTCTGCTATATGGAAACCCACCTCAAACGCCATCGTATTTCAAGGGGTTGGCATATTTGTGATCACTACTTCATATTCGCGGTGGTGGCGATGATGCTGAATTACGCCCATGACCATTTTGCCTTGTGGACATCAAAACCAAGGCCAGTCTATGCTGTTGAACGGATATATACATGATGCCTGACTTATTGCTCTTTGCTGGACGAATCAGAAGGTAGAGCAAGGAGGGCTTCACTGAATACGGGGGAAGGACCATTAATGTGTCGAGTGAACACGAGCGGACAGAAACTGGTCGGTCAGCAGTCGAAGTGGTCTAATCCTAGCATTTTCACCCAGCGACCTCGAGAGCGCTGCTGAGAGTCAATGATTCTATTCATACCGATTACAAACCGTCTGTCTATACGAGCCCTTTCCGAACCATGCTCGCTCCAATTCGAGAAAGTGCCTCGCGCCCCGTCCTCTTCCCTATAGCAACTGTTTTTCTCTTCCAGACCCGACGGGCCTGAACACTGTTGTACAGATCTTTCGCCCATCCTCTTGAGGACCGATGATGGTTGTTCATTTGATAGATAGTGTGTAGACCTCGCGACGTGTACGTATCTGTCCGTCCGTTTGTGCGTATGTACCTATTCATCCAGAGTCACCCAGACACGCCACCCCCGTTACCGGTTGCTCGGCTCATGCCTGCTTCCTGATCTCGCGTGCGGCCTGCTTCAGGCTGAAGTTGCACTCCTCGTATGCCCGGCCGGCGCCGAAGCCAGCGCCCACAATGGCCGGCCATGCCCTGCGCTTGAATAGGAGGACCGAGAAGACGACGCCGAAGCCGAGGCCGAGGGAGGACTTGATCAGGAGGTTGGAGAGGCAGCGGTCCCACTGTTTGGAGTCCGGCGCGTTAGTCCTGGCGAGCTCGTTTCTTTTCATGCGTTCACTTCATCTTCCCGGGATCGCAAGAAGCGCGGCAGCCTGCGCCACAGGTTGGCGCTCGAGTGATGGCTTACCTTTTCGTTCAGGAGTGCCTCGCTGACCGGTCGCGCGACGGTGCTCGGGGGTGGTGGAGGAACGGATGTCTGGGCCATTGTGACTTGTTGTACTATCAAATAGAAGCGTGAGCTGATCAATCCTTGTTCCAGAGCTTCGCTGTTGGGCTCACCTCGCACTGGGATGTGGATTGAGCGCGTCCTCGGCCTGGATATGACGTTGGGTCTGGTTTCTCTCTGCCACTTCCGGCTTGTTTTCGAAGATGTCAATTGACCTGCCAGGGGAAGCTGTCGGGCTAGCCAGGGTTGGCGCCTTATCGACGCCGCCTGCTGGATCCGGGGCTGCTTATCGCTATCGGCGGGCAGAATACACAGAATTTCGGGACAAAGTTTCTGGGTCTTGAATCGACCCTGAGCAACGACACCAGGACAGCAGAGGGAGCGCCGAGGAGCATTTCTGGAGTCCCCCCAGGCCGTTCATAGAACCATGGCGTCAGAAACGAAAAGTCCTGCACAGGTAAGACAACGTCATGCTTCAGCTTGTGCAGATAAACAGTAGCGAAACTGACCCCTTGCAGTCGCCGGACACCCTCGTCAAAGCCTCGAGAATCCTCGACCAGAGCAGCGCAGAGTCTGTTCCCGACACCCTTTCAAACCTGTGGCACCTTCTCTCCGGCACCCAAGCTGGCACATACTACGCCGCAGAACAACTCATACTACGATGGCTTCTCAAAAACATGAACGGCTCGTCTGCCTCGGCAGAGCAATTCCGGCGGTATCCCATGGCCTGGAACGTGGTGGCCTGCATATTTACCAGAATACCTCTCTTCGCTCTCCCGAAATCTCTCGCTGACCGACGATTTGTCCCCATCCTCGAACAAACCCTCAAAGAACTATCGAACCCGCGAAGTGACGACAACGCATCTTCAGACGTGGAGATGGCTGATGGCACGAGTCCCCCACCTAAGGGGGATTCAAAAAAGAGGAAGCGGTCTCCTGAAATAAAATTCGACCTTGAAAGCCTCCGAACTTCTCATGGCTGCTTGAGTACAGCAGACTGCCTGTTTCTTGCGCTTGAGAAGCTCCTGGCCAAACTCAAGGAAGTGCCGGCAGACGCGCCTTCTAACGTCCGCATGGGGGCCGAACACGTTAAATCATTATTTTCTACACCGGCCAAGGAAGCTGTCGAGATTCTCCGGCCAATTTTATCTATCTGCGACCAGGCCCTGAATGAACAGGAATCAGAGTCAGCTGATAATCGACCATCGTGGATCACGATCTTCAGCGGCCTGTGGGATCTTCATCTCCAGAGCAGCAGCGATGCTGTCGATGTGGCTGTTTCCCTCTACCCCACGGGCTTCATCATCTTGGCTAAGATGGACCGTTCGAAAGACCTTGTTGTGGATCCTCGCGTCAAGGCGAGCTGGAGGCAGGCTCTCCGACGTTTCTTTATCAAAAACATGATCCTTCCTGCGAGAGCGGCCTTCCTGAATCGCAAAGACGTGGGTATCATACAGGAAGCTGTAAACATGACCAGCTCCTTGTCGACGGCTTCATCCCCTGTGTTGTTTAGCCTCGCCGTCTCACCTTCCGGAACAACGGATGATGCGAGTGGCCGAAAGGATCGCGAGGATTGGACTCAGAAGGTGTTTGGAATTATCGAGGAGGCCATGCGTACTGCGGAAACTTCCAGGCGAAACGAAGCCATGAGAATCGTGCTTGACACAGCCCTGCAGAGCAAGGCCAGTATCTCCCTTGGTAGCCTCCGCGAAGTCTGCAGGCAATACACGACAGAAAGTGGCGCAATTGATCTGAGCCTCGTGCCTAAAGTCGCGGATATTGACATTGATGTCTTCATGATATCTGCGGAGGGACAGTCGTTGCTCGACAGTATCATCGGGCAGATTACAAATATGCATGACGCGGAACTAGATGCCTCTACTGAGGCTGACTTGGTCAAGTTTATCGTGTCGCTGGCAGAAGGTTCTGCAAAAGCCCGCAATCTTCCATGGTTTATAAGGAAATGGACTGAGGTCCTGTCTGAAAGTTTGGCCAAGGGCGAGGACTTCACCACAGTCAAGGGAATCTGGCCCAGCATGCAGATCGTTGAGACAGTTGCAGATCTCCTGCAACCGTCCATCAACACATCTCAATTAGTCACCCTGCTCGAATGGCTGGAGGGTCGCGAGGACTCTTGTAAGAAGGGTTCTCTTCTTGTTGTGATTGATTCTCTCACCAGGGGCGTGACAGACGAAGAATTCGTGGACAGTGTCGGAACTCGACTTTGTGACCTGGCTTCCAAAGTCAAATTGAAACATCTCGACGGATCAATGCGGGCACGATGGTGGCGTATTGTCGAGAGGACAGTCTCGCAGTCAGAATTGGAAACTGTCAGTGTGCTGTGGAAGAAGGTCGAATCAGACTTGAAGAAAGCACTGAAGAAAGAGGACCTGGCAGACCCTGCAGCGCTGACAGCTTTCCGTTGCTGCAACGCATTCTGGCTGGCAAATTACCCCAAGGCTTCTCTCGAGTCCGAGACGTCTGCCATGGCCTGGGCCTTCTTGAAAAGGCTGCAGAAGGACGAACAGAAGGCAACAACGGCAGACAGCTCCAGGGTATCCTTTTACGATTCGCGCCGTCTGGTCGATATGGCCGCCTACTCAGACTTTAGCAGCGATTTCCTCGCAGGGTTGCTTGAGTACGTGGACAAGGCAGATGCATCAAACAGTTCAGTCCGGTCCTTGTTGTTAAATGAGGCCAGTTTGGGTAACTACAAGTACCTCAATGCCCTCGTGAGCCATGCAATCAGCACGCTCGCACGAGAAGAAGGCGCCAAGTCAAAACGCACCCTGCAACAAGTGAAAACGGCCGTCCGCATCTTGCTTGATCTGCCCCAAGGAACGCTCAACCGCGAACAGCGAGAGAAGGTTCTACCATTATTGCTGCACCTGGCGAATTTGCAGAAAGATGGCGCAGATGTCGACAAGTCAACCAGCCTCATAAGCCTGATGATCAAAATCATGAGCCGGCCAACATTCTACGAAGGCTTGGGGTTCGCCGACCTTGTCACCTTGGGTAACACTATCGAGACTGTCGTCAAATCCGGAGAGGCGAGCGATGTGGCCACAGAGAACGCTTACAAGCTTTTGAAACTGTATGAGGCTCTTGCATCAGTCACCCTCAAACAAATGACGTCTTCTTGGGAGGAACGAGACCGAGTCTATTTTTCGGAGGCTTCCAGCATCGTGTCAGGCTGGTCTGAGAAGGCTAACAAAGACGAGACTCATCGCCATATCCTGCTGAGAGCTCTAGTCAGCGCCATTGAAGCCTCAAAATCCAAACAGCAAGCGCAGACTGTGGTCAATCCGGCCGAGATCAAGGAGAAACTGTCTCTAATGCTTACAGACGGCCTGGTTTCCGACGACCTGCACAAGCTCTTTGACGGTGTAAACATGCCGGGACAAGATATCTCGACAAGCGTAAGCTGTGTGCTCATAGAGCAGCTCGATGTTTTGGAGCCGGCTACTGTGCGGGATCGTCTTCTACCAGCCAAGGGAAAGCTAGAACGCCTCAGTGACGACCTTTGCAGCCGCGGCTTCAAATCCGGCTGGCGCCTCAAGGAGTTGCTCTTTAGGTCGTTTGGTAAGGACGTCAAAGACCCACTTCAAATCTGTGACGACGTTGCGGTCTGGAGACCACACGCCGACAGTTCGGTGCCACTCTCTCTACTCGCGGGCCAAAATGATATCACGCAGTATGTAGATGTTGTGCTCATGCATATGGACGACGAAACAAAATCCAGCTATGCAGGCGCCATGGGTCAGAACTTGCGTGATGGCAATCATATCACCGGGAACATTATTGCCATCCACCGGCTTCTACAGGCAGAGAACAGTGAGTGACGCTCTCCTAGATCTATAGGATCTGGCTAACACGAAAACAGAATCCACACTTGGACTTTTTGCTGGACTGGTAGACTGGGCCAACGTCCATCATGTGCTCACTGTTCGACTATCCAAGTCAAGAAATTGGGCCGAGTTCTCGGTTATCGCCAAGACAGTGGAGATGATCCTCGAAAAGAAACCCATGAAGCAATGGAATATTGAAGTCACATTGAGCACAGTAGCGACAATCTGCTCCACCGGGACGACGATCGACGAAGACTCTCATGCGTCCGAGAAGGTGTATCCCTGGCTCTGCAGCCTTGTCGAAGTTATTATCAAGCGGCACCGCCACCGACTCGAGGGTCACTTCCACCTGCTCCTAACAACCCTCCAATCCCTGCTCCGCCTCCTCATCATTCCGTGGCCGACCACCATCACGTCCTCCTCCGCCGCCCGACCACAAACCGGCAACACCACGAGCAGCACATCCTCACCCGACCAGCAGGCCCAAGCCGCCCGCTTCTCCCGCCTCCTAACCCTCACCTGCGAGCCGAGCGTCGCCTCCGTGACGCGCGGCCAGGCCCCCGGGGCGCTGGACTCGGCGCCCGACGCGGCCAAGAAGTCGGCCGCGCAGCACATGTACCTGGTGCTCGTGCTGTACATCAAGCTGCAGCTGGAGCGCCCCGTGCCGCGGGCGGTGCGCGCCGCGCTCGACCCGGGCGTCTACTCGGTGTTGGACATCACGGCCCCCGAGGGCAGGCGGATCATCAACGAGGCCGTCGACGCGAGCGGTCGGGCCATCTTCCGGGAGATGTATAAGCAGTATGTCAGGTTTGGGAAGTGGAATGGGGTCTAAGAAGTGAGATGATGGCGGCATAGTGCGCTAGGACAATGAGTTATACTGCTCTGAGAGAGGCTCCGGTCACTGCGGATGATGCACCTGGGAAGGCAGACCTGATCACCCATCTGGATACTGAGAGTTTGCAATGCTCAGAATATACTTACTTGTGCATAACAATGTCTGCGAACTAACGGCACATATGCTGGTCGTCACGATGAACCCGCCCTGCCAGCCTCGTATAGTCGGATATGCCTCTTGCCACGCAGCTTAAGTGAAGTAATCCAGGATTTTTAACGAAAACGTCTGATCACCTCCAACTCAAAATCATCCACGCAGTTCTGAATTAGCGTGAAGGCCTCCAGAGCTTTCCTCAGCAAATACAAGTCAGAACAGACGAGGTCTGCGGTGGAAGATATCGTACCTGCCCCCGCTCCCTGTTCACCCTCTGGGGAGAGAAGGATCGAAGCTGTCAAAACATCTACAAGATCACTCGCCTCGTCCCGCGCGACTGAGTTTTGGGCCATGATGATGGCGATTCAAGATCTTTTTTTCAGGTTCTAGACGCATGCTGACCGCCTCGAAAAAGGACCCCTTGTCCCGGGAGCCGCGGACTCGCTGTCAATAATGAACAAACACCTCTATAAAGACCCCCCGTATCAGCAGTGTAGCAGGCCCTACAATCCCTCCGAAGTAACCCCCAAACCGAGCTGGCTGGCAAGGCTGACACGCAGGTCCATCAGGGTGGTTGATATCTTTTTTGGGAGTGCCCCAGCCGAGAAAGCCGGGGGTATTATCCTCTTGGGTATGTAAGCCCAGCACAGCGCAGCATCGTATTCACCTATGTACCTACCTTCCGCGGTGGGCCGGGTCATATGCGAATCCTCCTTGGGCCCGCGCCGCACGAGTGCATACCTGCCTGCGCATGTGAGCAGACTACCTGCCAACCACACAGGACGCGCAGTTCAGCACTTCTGCCATTGCCTACCCCCTCTTCCTGTCCATGGGTGTTGTGCACGGCTGCGGCTGGGCAGACGGCCAATCGACATGAAAGATTCCGCTCCCGGGGACGTGGACCTGGGTCTATTTGTGTGAGGCACAGGAAGACCAGGGGTGGTCAGCACCGTATGTGGGCACTCCTTGCGGCCGCTGCTCCAAGGATGAGGAGCTGGCGCTGGCTGGGCGAGACGGTGACTTCACAGAACGGCTAGCTATCCAGTCCGGGATCGAGAAAAAAATAAGATCGACTTGAGCTCATTCGCTCCAAAGGATTGTTACTAGAATGGGCGGGCAGTTCTGCCCACGCCATAACCTAGGCCGGGCTGTTAGGCCTCTGGATTCGCCGTGAACCGATCCGGCTGCCGGCAAGACCCGTCCCACGTTGTCGACAGGGCTGACGGGTCCTTTGAACTAGGGGATGACAACGGGCGCCCATCGTGGCCAGCTTAGTTCGCTGGAGGCTCGGTTACGAAACGACAACCCACGCCGTTGGCTGCGTGAGTAGGCGCCATAGTTCAAATTCAAGGCCTCAGCTAGGATGACGTCCAAGAGCTGTTGTAGAGTCCCGAACCCAGGGTGACGAGAAGAAGCGAGCCGGCAATGGTGGGCACATGACGACATGTTTCTTGCTTCTGGAAACGACACTCGTACTCGCGCCAAAATGTAAATATAGGGCACTCGATTTTCCACGCGAGCCCGGATGACGATGCGAAGGATTCGTCGTGCATTCTACAGGCGCAACATTGGGCCAGGATTCCGTAGCACGGCAGGTTACTAACCCCGGCATGCATTTTGAGCACGAGAAGAGCCGTGCTTGGCTGCGTGCGTGGAGCCCTGCTTTTGCCTGTGCTGCGCCGTTGGAATGCAGTGTGATGCCCGATCGCTTGGAAATCTCCTTTTCCAGCCGTCAATGCTCATCCGCGAATTACTTTTTGTGAGGAATACTCGAATCCTCTGTTCCTACCTCCGCTTTGCTTCGAAGAAGGGTCTCCCTTTTCCCGATTTGCCCTTCGTCTCCCTCGAGAGCAACGAAGCTCGGCAAGCTTGACACCGTCGAAGAGTGACCCCTCAGTGCCCAGCCAGCTTCACCCCACACGAGCTAAAGTTCTGGGCTCATAGCGCTCTAATCGGACGTACCTCCTCGGCAGTTCAGTCGTCAGCAGCAGCAGCTGTGGGGATCACTACTGCTCTGCCTAAAACCATTTCTTCCAAAAGATCTGATTTGGAAAACATACTCACAACAGCGCGCCGTCGAAATTTGTCGACAGGAGTAACTAGTGGTCGATTTTGGCCCGGCCAGGAGAGATCTGCTGTGCATTCAAGCAACCAGACCTGCCCCCACGCGATGGGCTGGGAACGGGTTGCCGGGTGAATTCATTCAATCAGAACAACGACCCATTTTTGGCCACTCCAGTTCAATGGAGGCGGGCAAGAAGCCCACCACGGTTGGACACCCAGCAGCATCCACCTCGGCTGCTGGTGGACCAGGCTCCGTAGGTGAGCCTCCCGCACCCGCTCAAGCGCGATTGAGTCGAGGTGAAAATGCTGCGACGACGACCCACGGCGATGGGCCGCTTCTGAGTCCGGAATCGCTGCGGCACCCTGACGAACGGAGCGGCGGAGATCAAAGTCTGCATTCCGCCCTGGCGGATGATCCTTCGCGCAACAAGCAGACGGACACAGGAGAAGGTGCGGAGGAATCTGCTGCCGAGAGACAGGCAGCCATGGACATGGTAGATCGCGCCAACGCTGGCCAGCCGGTATTGTCGGGACCAGATCCACTGGGGCTGGGAAAGAGCGATCCGCATCATCAGGATGGGACAACAGATGAGGGTGCTGTGCAGAACAGGTCGGGCCAGCTCCAAGTTCGAGCGCAGGAACAAAAGGTCTCGCCCAGGCCGAATCTGTAAGCCTATCTCGCTCCGACGCCTCTCCATGACATGTGCGCAGCTGATCGGTTGCAAAAGATGGGGTACTTCGACCTATGACCCTGACGACGAGACTGACATGTACTGGGAGCATGGGCGGAGGTATGCTCGGGATTATTTTATGCCGAACGATGAAGACGAGCAAGATCGCCTGCGTATCCTGCACCAAATCTACCTCAACATTTTCAATCTGGAGCTGACGACGGTACCGCTGGAGGACCCCACAGCGGTCTTGGATGTCGGCACGGGAACCGGCGAGTGGTCGATGGCCATGGCGGAGAGGTGGCCAGAGTGCAAGGTGACAGGCATCGATCTGTCGCCGACTTTTGAAAGGGCAGTGCCCCTGAATTGCCACTTCGAGGTCATGGATGGAGAGGATCCCTGGCCGTGGGATGACAACACGTTCGACATGGTGCATTATAGGCACATGTCTGGCGCGTTCCGGGACTGGAACTATGTTTATGGCCAGACGCTGCGATGCTTGAAACCAGGAGGCTGGGTAGAGATCCTGGAGTTCCACGACCACGAAGGGGAGAAAAACTTCTATGATCGCTTCCCGCCGCATTCGCTGATGCACAAAGCTGCCAAAGGAATCGAGGAGGCGGAGAAGATACACGGCAAGCACAGAGGGATCGACCACATGGAGCCAGAGCTGCTCGAGAACAACGGGTTCGTCGATTGTGAGGTCCACGAGCACATCATTCCACTGGATCCGTCCAACTCGCCGCTGGGCAAACTGTGGCTAGTCACGCTGCGGGCCGGCTTCGAGAGCTACGCGCTCAGGCTCCTGACCAAATACCTCGCGTGGGATGCGGCCTCGGTGCGCATGGCGTGCGAGTCCGTCGGCCAGCAGATGATTGGCATGGCCACGAACCCGGCGCTGAACAAGGGTTTCCAGATCCGGCTGAGGGTGACGATCGCGCGAAAGCCGCTCGAGCCGAAGACGGAGGTCAGTCACGTCGGCGTCAGCGAGGAGGTCCCCCAGCCCGGCCCGTCGTTCGCGGCGACGCTGTCCCCTCCTGCGTCTTCATTCCCTGCAGTGCCTGGCACGCAGGGCCTCGGGAACCAACACTACCCAAACGAAGCTGCTCAGCCGCGGCCGTCCAGTTGAGCGAGCGAATGAATTGTTTTGCCATGCTTCCGCCTGTGCTTGCTTGCGTGCGTTCGATGAAATGTGTAGATAACCATCCTTGAATCGACCTAATTTGCTATTAGTGTCTTGCTGCAGCGTGATGGAGAACCAAAAAATCGACCGCTGCAAGCCAATTTTCTCGGCTGTAATGAACGAAACTCCTAGTGACTTACAGTGCTGTTGAAGGTGTTCGATGTGTTGCGGATTCACGGCGTATGTACAGCAGGAACGCGTCCTCATCTGGTTTCTAAGGCAGGCAAGGAGTGAGGCTCGTTGATCAAGTGTCATCATGCGCTGAACATGTTGCTTGAAGAATTTGGGGGAAACAAAATAGGAGAAGACTGGTTTCTGGCGTTCGAACGTTTTGAGAGGGGCGTTCCTTCCTACTTGCGCGAACTTGGTGAATACAGATGGCAACTGCACTCAACAGACGCGGAAGGAGGGATCTGAGGGCCTGGCATAACTTCCTGCAGTACCATGTCAACCAAATTTCTCGCACCTCACAAATCTTCACATGCCCTACCTTTTGACACTGTTTTCGTCGCCAGATTTTGACTTGGATATGAAGTTTCTTCTGTTGCCAGGCCGAATTAAACAGGACAAATATCTCACTACGTCACCAGTGATTCATACGACGGCGTCACTGACTCTTGCAAACCTACCAAGCGAGCGTGAGACAGAGGTTTTGAGAAAATATAATCATAAATTCTAGCTGACTGCCAAAGGCAATGGATGCCGAGTGCTATAGCTACTGCATATGGGGATGCGAAAATGGTAGTTTTCGAAAGATGGTTTCAAGGGTCTCATCCTTCATTCATCATACGAAAAAAATAAATAAGGGTCCGGTCCCAATCTTTCGAGTACCCTCTCGATAACGCCGAATCAAAACGCCTGGAGCCCGAGCCCGTGGAATAATCGGTCCCTTCAACACACACACACACAAATCCTGTCGCGCTCGCGCTCTCATGCTCAATGCTGTTTGCTTGCCCCCAAGGTGATGATGGGAGTTCGCTACGACACCTGGAAATATTCCTTCGCAGAGGAGCCGTTGGTGCCGCCGACGGCCTTCTGCTTCGGCTGCGTCGGCTGCGGCATGTCCGTGACCTCCTCCTTGTCGCTGAGGACCTCCTTGTTCTTGACGACGGGGAACGGCGACAGGACCTTTGAGATGTCGCCCCACCAGTGCTCGCCGAAGCGTCGGTACCACTCCACCGTGATGCGCAGGCCGTCGGCGAAGGACGTCTTCTGGTCCCAGCCCAGCTGCCGCAGCTTGGTACCGTCGACGGCGTACCGGTGGTCGTTGAAGGGGCGGTCGTGTGTGTACTTGACCCACTTCTGCACGTCCTCCGTGGTCCCGTGCGGGATGCCGAACTGCTCGAGCAGCCGGACGCAGAGGTCGCGGTTGGCGACCTCGTCGTAGGACCCGACGTTGTAGATCTGGCCCAGCTGGCCCTTGTGCAGGATGGTGTCGAAGGCGTCCGCCGCGTCGCCCGCGAACAGGTACCGCCTCGTCGGGGTGCCGTCGCCGTGCAGCACGACCGGCTGCCCCCGGTTCAGGAGGCAGGTGAACTTGGGGATGATCTTCTCCGGGTACTGGTGCGGGCCGTACACGTTGTTGCTGCGGACGATGATGACGGGGAGCTTGAAGCTCTTCTGGTACGAGTGCACCAGCATCTCTGCGGCGGCCTTGGACGCCGCGTACGGGTTGGTCGGGGCCAGGATGCTGGACTCGAGGAGGTCGTCATCGTCGTCCTTGACCTCGCCGTATACCTCGTCCGTCGAGATGTGGATGAACCGCCTGATGTTCACCTTCTTGGCGCTTTCCAGGAGCACGTGGGTACCGTACACGTTGGTGTGCGTGAAACCGTACGAGTTACCAAAGCTCAAGTCGACGTGAGACTGCGCTGCAAAGTGGAAGATAGTGTCGATGTTGTACCTCTCGAGGCAGTCTACCACCTCTGTGGGGTTGGTGATGTCTCCCTGGTAAAAGGTGAAATTCCGCTTGTCGTTCAGCATGCGTGTGTTATTCAGCGACGAGCAGTAATCCAATTTGTCAAAGGACACGATGTTGTACGCATGGGGATACGTCAACGTCAGGTGTCGGACAAGCCAGCACGCACTAAGCTTCCGTGTCAGCGGGAGGGGCTCGTATTCCGGGTCTCACAACCCTCGGGGAATGGAGGACTTACATGAAGCCGGCTCCTCCGGTGATCATGATGTTCTTCACATCCGGCAGAGGCTCGAATTTGGTGGTCCCCGTCAAGACTGGTGCCTCCTTCCAGACGCCGAAGTCCTCAAAGAAGTTCTGGCGGGTGCCATTGACAGGCGTGCCTATGACGGGCGTGCCTATACAACACGGTCAGGGTCTCGTACAAGCCAGAGCTGCGTCACCATTCACGTACCATTTGAGATACCATTGGTACCGTTCATGTGAGGAGCCATCTTCTCGACTTTCCGTTAAAATAGCGATTTTTATATCCCACGTTTGGAACGAGAGAAAAGGCTCAAAAAGGCGCCGCGCAATGTGTCTTTCTGCTGCTTGTGTGTGGTCGTCGCGGTCAGGTTTCGTGGGAGCACCTCTGGTCACCTCGCTGCAGGCAAGCTCGCAGTGAAGTACTAACCACTGAGTCGAAGAAATGTGGAGACGGGTCAAGAGCAAAGGCTATCTGGCGAGCAGATTGCGCCGGCGACTGTCCAAATAAGGTCGTGACTCGCGCTTTGCCCCTGATTTGCGATAAGTGTACCCGTGTAAAAGAGTGAGACTGATGAAAAAAAAAGGTGTCTTAGAAGAAGCTCGGCAAAGGAATGTCGTTCCGTCAATCAAGGGATCCGGAACCTAGCAGGCCACTGACAGGACTCGTTAGGCTGAAAAGCAGAAGTGAGATCGCCTGCAGCCGAATTCAGGGAGGGCCGGGCAAATCAGAAAGGAAGAGACTGCAGGACTGTCTCTAGGTTATAAAATATGCTGTATGAAGGGGCAATGGATCAAGAGAGCTTGTCTGGCATGGCCATGTCTTTGAATTATACGGCCGCATCGACGAAGGGGTGGTGGGGGTTTCTAAACTTTCCTTTTGAAGGGCTCGAGTTGAGCCAAACCACGCGGCCCTGCGTTGTGGGCACTCCGTCCTGCAAGGTACCGGTACAAGGGACGCCCGTTCTCCACGGGTGCAGGTAGGTACGGGTGCGGATTGAGATGCCCAGACACACACACACATCCCCAAGCAGGGACCCCTGGAGCGAGCTATACTCGACGCGCGCGTTTTAGTCAGGGGAGATGAGGCTTGCGCATTGCGAGGCCTGGGACGACAAGCGGCTCAGCCGGGCCCAGGAGCAAAGCAAGCAAGAATGACTTTTGTTTATCCCCCTACGCAGACCGACATGATTAATCGCTTAACGGTAGATTGTACGAGGTGTGGTGTTACCGCTGTGACACGGGCGTTCCTAGGCTCGGTCCTATCGGGCAGCGGTGTTGGGGGCCGACGGACAGGTCTGGCTTACTGAGTGACTGGCAGAACTGAACAGCACTTGGGGATGAACGGACCAGGAACAAAAAAGACGGCCGTGCCATGGCACCACCAGGCATCAATCCAATCCAGACGGTTGCGCCTACAATAGAAAAAGAGTTAAGAGAGTTCCCACATCACGAACTCTGCCCTTTCCACGCCAAGCTAGCCTCATCGTATCATGGCCAGCTCGCTCTCGCTAGCGCTGTCAGACTAATCATAAGGATCCTTCGTGCTCTCTTGGGGCCGGCCCGGGTGGTCAGCTTCTTCCCTTTCTGGAGTTGTCATGTCCTCCAGCCGTATGCCGTATGCCTACAAACCTCGGCGGGAGCCACTTTCCCGTCTTGCCCCAAATCTTAACCCGCATGCGCCGTGAAGGGGTCCTCCTCCTCCTCCAAGGCACCGTGCGGTGCGCCACGGCGCCGGCACCTATGCGGAGAGGGCGAATCGGTAGCTTGCAGGTCCGATTACGCGGGTGCGAGAGCGGCCGAACGAGGTCGTTCGAGGCATAACTCGACCCATCAGTTGCCTGTCACTTTGACCTGGCCTCCCAGATGAGAGACTGTATGCTCTCCGTGGCATGATGGGGTTTGGTTGAGTGGCCCGCGCCGGGAGTCTGTGTGTACTGTACTGTACTGTACTGTACGAAGTCACTAGCTACCCTGGAAATCTTCCGCGATCAGAGGGAGTTATCACGAAGAAAAAGGATGCTATCCCTCTTGGCGGCGGATGAGCTTGGCTTGTCAGCTCGGCCTCGAATCAAACGACTCCCCACAGACAACCAGCCGCACCTGCCATACCTGGCACATGTCAGCCGTCGGGTACCTACAGGCAGGGCCCGTCTGACGGCATCGCGTTTTGCCCGTTCGAGCGACGGCCTGTAGTACCTAGGTATTTAGTTAGTCTTTTATCGAACATGTTTGTGTTCGTGTATGTGCCTGTTTGTCCCAATGCCGTCCGTCGATCATGATGCGGTGCAACCGCAGTGTTGCTCCCACATATGTAAGTACGCAAGCTAAGGGCCCGCATTGCATTATCTACGAACCCCACGTCGCCACAGCTTGGGGAAGCAGATCTCTGGATACACACACGTGTATTGTATGCACTGCGGGTTGGTTCCCACACTTGGGCTGACGAAGGGGGGTGATCAGTCCATCTCTCCCTCCTCCCTCCATCCGTCCATCTAAATCCGCTGAGCCAGCCATACATCGAGCAACAATGAAAAAGAAGTGGGCTCTGCATTCGTCAACCGCACCCCACGCGGATGACGCAGTTGCAGGGACCATCGCAGTAGTCCTCGATGGAGGGGGAGGGTTGTTGATTGCGGGTGGGGCGGGAATGCGCGTTTGAGATCTGGAGTTGCTCCCCTTTTTGTTTCAAGAGCACCTTCTGGCCCTACACACGCAGACACACAGCCCGTGTACAGCGCTCGCTACGCATCAGGCGCATAGCGGCCCTGGACCGCGCCCCTCCGCAAGACAGCATCATCATCATCATCATCCATTCGATGTTTTGCAAGCCTTGGATCGCGATAGGGTTCCCGGCCAATACGCACGTTCCCTAACTTATAGCTTGGCCGTGGTGGCGAACGGCGCTCTTTTTGCCGATGTGTCGCCAAGACATGTCGTCGAGTTTGTTTCTGCTATTTCTTTGTGTGTGCAATTATTTGTATCACACTATGCACAGATCCTGGGGGGGAGCACGAGCAGCCAGTCAGTCAATTCACCTCCTGACAGCTCCACAGCTCGCCACGGTCCATAGGGCTGTTAGGGTGACCAGAAGCCGTGCGAGCGAAACCAGCGAAACCCAATGTCGGAGCATCCATCTGCGCAACGAAACACAAACGCATGTCGCGCGACACAAGTGGAGAGTCGTGACTTGCTAGATGTAGACCTACATGCTTTCGGCATATCTTACATTGCTCGAAAGCCTATTCACCCGACTCGTAGGCCTTCGACAGCAGGTGTCTCTCTTTGCCCGAAATAGAAACGAAGTCCCAATCGAGCTGGAGTTTCTTTCCTTCTATTCCCCACGACGGGCAGCACCCGCCCACAATGCCTGGGCACGCAAACCCGCTTTATTAGCATTTGGGACAAAGTTCTCTTGGCACATGCTCTCGACCTCCTACCCGCTTGGCATATGGCAAAAACTCAGGCCAGTTTTATCAGCTACACGTCTGCCCAGCTCGATGCCTTAAATTATTAGCCTCAGCTCATCTTAATAGCTCATCTCGCCGCCCCATTGATACCAAGGAGGCAGGCAATCTTAAATGGATCGTCTGATACCGGGCAGCGTCCGGCGCCCCGGGCGAACATGAAGAAGCTTTCCGCAGCTCCCGGAGGGCATTGATGATCTTCTCCGACGAGGGCGGTCAGGTTCGGTTCGATTGGGATCGCTCATCCTTTCGTCTCATCTTCATACATGGGGGGAGGGGGTGGGATGCCGTCGAGGGTAAAACATAAAAGTCAAGCAGACAGACTTTACTTGGCATGTCAGAGGCGCCGAGCTTGTTGGACCTTCTGCGTTCGAGAGGCCTTCTCCTGGCCCTGGGCACCCTCCGCAGTTTACCCCTATGCTGGGACTCGTTGGGACTATTGTGTCCGGTAGCTATGTCATGGCTCATGTTCGAGACCCTTTCGTTGCTGTCGCTTGTCAGGCCCGTTAGTGGACAGAACTGCTCCCGAGATGTGGGATCAATAAGGTGCGTCCGTGTACAATGCCGTATTCGGTGTACTAACACGACGCCATTGCTTGTTAGCCAGCTTTTTGCTATATTCTGGAAGTGCCGCGCTACTGAGCCCCTTTTTCTTGAATGGTATAGTCCGTAGACTACAAATGTAGTTTGCCTTTCGCTTGAGGACTATGCTTTATACGCAAACTACGATCCCCCCCCCCCCCCATCGATAGTTTGGGACCGGGGGGTGGTGGTCTTGGCCTCCGTGGGTGGGCGGCGGCGTACCGAAGCTCTGGGCGGGCCGTTTCCCTATTCTTTGTTGGGTATTTCCTGCGTCTTATTGGGCACGAGTAAGTTTTGGTGACGCTCGGCGATGCGCGACAGACGGTGGGATAATGCCAGGCTGTCACAGGTGCGGGCTGCGACGCTGCCTTGGACGGTTTCAAAAGCTGGCATATTATCAGGCCGTTGCAGAGTCAAGAGTTCAGCGGAAGCGATAACGTGCTCACTGCAAGGGACAGGCGCTCTCTCTGTGTGTGATGAGATGTGACCCGTACCACTCAATTTGTGGTACCTGTGGTACGTGTGTTCCCCTCAGCCACGAGTGGGTGATGGGGCCATCTCATGACGTCTCCCGCGGAAAGGCTTACGCGGAATGCTGTGCTTTTGATGAGTGGCAGACCGGCGAATGGGCGAGGGAGCGTTTTGATGTTCAGACGGAGAGTGGGAGAGCCAGCCCTAGCGGGGAGCCGCGCTTGCTGCAACGCGCCTTCAATGTAACGAGCTTCAGCGCACGTACGGGTGTGCAGGGTACGGGAGTACGTGGTGGACACGCACAGCAGCAGTGCAGCAGCAGTAACTCTCGATCTGCTCAGCCACACGGCGGATCGGGAGCAACAAGGGCACCGCCCAGACCCGCGCTTGCGACAAGGATCCGTGGCCTAGTCGGCGCCCGGGGTGCCAGACATCCTTCAGGTCGGCGCTCACTACTGTGGATAGCGCTCAGTCAGTGCATATCGCGGATTCCGGCAGACGATCAGAGGATCAAGAGGATCAGAAGATCTGGAGAACAGACTGGCGCCTTTCATGCAAGCTGGCAAATTGGCAAATTGGCAGGGCGAGAGGGATCGAGTAGGCCCGGAAGAGCGAGCGGGCGAGGAGCCAAATCGGCTGTCGACATCTGACAGCCTGACAGCCAATATCGCCAGACTCAAGATATGTCTTTGTTTGGCGAGATCGGCGGCTGAGAAGAGACATGTCTGACCGAGTTGAGTTAAGTGGTGCGGCAAGTTGGAAGAGGAATGGTGTGTCGGTCTTGAAGAGGTGTGGTTTCGTACCGATACTTGATGCATCCTCTCACACACCCCGTGCCCCCGTCCCCGTCCCCCCGTCTCCCCATTCCGCTGGGCAGCCACAGGCCAAAAAGTCAGTCAGTTCGGTCACTCGCTCCCTCAGTAAGCCATCCCTGCCGAGGCTCTGGCCCCTCCCTTCCACGAACCCCTGCAGGCCCAGGAACATGGAGGACCCTTCAGCACAGGGATTGCGAGTCTTCCTTTGAACCTGAGCACGTTCCTTTGTCGCTCGCTCACAGCCCGTGGAAATCCCGTCACCGTCTGGACTCACTGCTGACGGAGACTGTGCACTCGCGAGGCCTGGCGACCTTGCCCAGACAAATACAAAGTCATCATCACCGGCCTACCCCTCCTGGGCGAACTCTACCTGCTGCCCTCCATCCTGCTCTTCCATATGAGTTCTGCCTGCATCTATTCTACCTCGCACCCAACGGTCCTTTCCCATCCATTATAGACGCTCCCTTTCTGAGTTTCATG
Organism: Diaporthe velutina; assembly: GCA_038088505.1. Taxonomy (NCBI): domain Eukaryota; kingdom Fungi; phylum Ascomycota; class Sordariomycetes; order Diaporthales; family Diaporthaceae; genus Diaporthe; species Diaporthe velutina. The sequence goes on from JBBWSJ010000169.1 coordinate 31,773, forward strand.
CCCCAACGAGTCTAGGACGTATCATCGACCTTCACCACTCCCTTCGCCTGTTTCAGCTGAGCTGACCGTCATACTCAATTCTCTCACCGGACAGCGACTCATCTGTTTCCATTTCCTCGACATTTCCAACATTTTGTAAACCTGCAGACCACATTGCAGTAGACCGAGTGCGCATCATGTCTTCAGAGTCTGGCCGGTCCGAGAGGGCGGGCTCAGTTGCCTCGTCCCACACGGAGACCGGAGGCTACGATGAGCACAGCGAGAAAATGGCAGCGCTCCGTGATGACGAGAGCCTCACCAACCTCAAGTCGCCAACATCCGTCTACCACGATAGCGATCATGAACGCGAGGGCGAGGACGAGGAGCTCCTGCCACAGCCGCAGGAGAAGCCGGAACCACCCAAGGGCAGCATGGCATCGTCGATAGTATGGATGGTTGTCAACACATTGGCTACCATTGGCATCGTGAGTATTTCCTGAGCAGCTGCTGCTCCTCTAGCATTACCGAGCAAGAGTGTACCCGAGCTGACAGTCACTGCCAACCACAAGGTCTTCGTCAACAAAGCCATCTTCTCCGATCCCTCACTCAAGCTGGCACAGCTCACATTCGCCGCCTTCCACTTCACCATCACATGGCTTACTCTGTACATCCTCTCTCGGCCACGCTTCGCCTTCTTTGCGCCGCGCCGGGCCTCTATCCGCGACATCCTGCCGCTCTCCATCGCCATGGCCCTTAACGTCATCCTGCCGAACCTGTCGCTCGCCTTCTCCACCGTCACCTTCTACCAGGTCGCTCGTATCCTGCTGACGCCCACTGTGGCGCTAATGAACTACGTGCTGTACCACCAGACTTTGCCCACCAACGCAATCTTCGCCCTCGTGCCCGCCTGCGCCGGCGTCGGCATTGTGAGCTACTACGACAGCCTGCCCGCCGCCGACGCCAACATCAAGACCACCAGCGGCCTTGGCGTCATCTTCGCCTTCTTGGGCATCTTCGCCAGCTCGCTCTACACCGTCTGGATCGCCTCCTACCACCGCAAGCTCCAGATGAGCTCCATGCAGCTGCTGTTCAACCAGGCTCCCGTCTCAGCCTTCATGCTGCTTTACGTGATCCCCTTCGTGGACACATTCCCCGTGTGGTCCACCGTGAGCGTGAGCCGCTGGGTGATGATCTTGATGGTAAGTTTCCACAATTCTCGCGGTCCCTTTTCTCCCCCACAATACACTTTATTCGCTTCCAATGCGCTCGCGCAGCTGCTGTGCTGCGCTGCGCTTCGCCAATCAATCAAACTCTATCTTTATGTGTTTTGGGTTTGATCGGCAGTACCTTATCTCGGGCATCCGCGAGGAAAGAAAGTCCGAGAATAGCAACTCGCCGCAGCGACCCCAGCCCCTGTTGTGAATGACTCGGCTAACAATGTATGTGCTGCAGTCCGGTGGCTTCGCCTCGCTCATCAACATCTCCCAATTCTTCATCATCGCCCAGACCGGCCCTGTGTCCAGCACCGTTGTCGGCCACGTCAAGACGTGTTCCATTGTCGCCCTCGGCTGGGCTACGTCCGGCCGGGCCATCGGGGACAAGTCCGTCCTCGGTGTCATGGTTGCTATTGGGGGTATCATGGCGTAAGTTTTTACTGTCCCCCAGATGAAGAACCACTCTTTCTTCATTGCAGTCTACGAGAGAAACTGTGCTCGTGTATATACGAACTCGACGCTGACCATGTACTAGATACTCTTGGGTGATGCTCAAGGAGAAGCAAAAGCAGCAGGGCAAATAAGCTTTCGGCTGACTGGACCCCAAAGCCGGCGTTATTGTGTTTTTTTTTTTTTTTGGATTTTCATTTATGGGATACAGAGTTCTTTACCAATATACCACAAGAATCTATACATGTCACTGCGTCGAACTCGATGTCGAAGGACGGGAAACATTCCACAAGGGAACAACAAAAAAAGAAATAACTAAAACAACTTAGAAAAGCAAGTGGCGAGTGGAAGCTCGTAAATCATCTCAGAAGCTTCCCGCCAGTAGATCAATTGAAACCCATCAGTATGACATCTGTCCATCAAGAACTCGACGTGTTCCATATTTTGACTACAGGGCCAAGCTTTTCCACCCCTGGAAGTGAGACCGCATATGCATTCCTTTCCGCACGAGCCCAGGGAGGGTTGCGGGTCGGTCAGTATTAAGGGAGAGCAACGGTGTCTTAGATAGGAAAGAAAAAGAAACAAACATTGGACGTCACTGCAACAAGGAAACGGGTTGAAAAATTAATTAGGGTATCGATACTGAACGTCTACAGGTTGAACCTCGTCCGCTCCTTCTCCATCTTGGCCTTCCACTCCCACGACAGCGCGTCCTCGCCCTCGCTGCCCGCCCGGCCGATGCCCTTGTCCACCCTGCGCAGCTTGAGCGTGCACCGAGGCTGTAAGAGATACCGAACACGTCAGCGAAACCGATTCTTATTATTACATTCGTCAAGTTCTGTCATTATTTCCCTTGTTGGGAGGTGGGTTTCATTGCGAGTGCATCGCATGGTTGCTATGTTATTTGCGTTGCGTGTGCGCGGCATGTGTGCGTGACGTTGCCCCAGCCCACATGTTTGCATGTCACAGCCGTGCCGCCCACCCGGTGGACCAGGCTGTGTTTGGGTGCACGATTGGCCGTGGCCATTGGTGTGTGTGGCCTTGTTACGCACGAGTCCACATGTTCGTGGTACGCGTGTTTGTGCGTGGAGTGTTGCATGATCGACAGGCGCAATTGAGGGGAAAGGGAAAGTGGGGAGGAAAATGGTGTTCTGCGGGCAAGGGGGAGGCCAGGTTTTCGGGACACTTACACCGAGTTCTTGCAGACCGACTCTTATCCCTTCCACGCCGTGCAGTTCTTTCCCGTCGGCTGCTTGGACGCTCTTTTCTGTCTCCCTCTTGTCTCGGAATCTGTATAGTCGCTTATGTCAGCAAATTATCTTCCAATGGAGTATGCGGGAGTACGTGATTCTCAGTTCTGGCCCGGCGGTCTCTGCAGACGCAGCTTTGCTAGTACTCACATATATCTGTGCCGGCGAAGAAATATGTAATCTCGCTGGTTGTGTAGTGTGACCACCTGCCGCATCTCGATATCAGGCTGAGGTGGAAACAACGTCTGGAAGCTCTTTGCCGCCAGCAGACCGAGGCTGCTCTTGAAGTTGTTGAGTAGCAATTCCGGGTAATAGGCATCCTGGGCTTTGCCGTGGCCCGGCAGCTTGGAGCCCTCTATCCAGTTGTTGACCGAGTATGTCAGCGTCGGCCCGTAGGGCAGGTGCACGATCGTGAGCCGGTTGGGCTTCTTCTGGTCCTCGTTCAACACCAGCACCGCGGTGTACTCCCTGTTGGACGCGTACTTGCAGATCTCCCTGACGCTGTACTTGTGGCCGTAGCGATGCGCCGACCGCCGTATGTATTCGGAGTTGGGGAACAGCGACGTCAGGATTTCTGCCTCCTTGTGTAGTGTCGAGTTCAGAGATGTCGTGACGAGGACTTTGGGGGCTTTCGGAGGTTCGTCGCTGAACAGATTCGGGAACTTCGCTGACAGCACTGCGGGCGTCATGTCGAAGTTTGTACTTGTCGTGGAGGGCGCCGCACTTGGTTGGCGTTCTGCCCGTTTGGCGCGCATCTTTTCTATGCGCTCCTGCACTGCGTCCTCGTCCGCTTCCTCATCGTCGTCTGATCCCAGCATGCTGTCCACCTCGTCGTCCTCCTCATCTTCTTCGTCGAGAGGCTCGTCCGGGGCGCCGTTCTGTTCCTCTTCCAGCTTGCGCCGTTTCATCGTCGCCACATCGGCGCTTGTGTAAAGGTTGTCCTCGTCTGCGTCGTCCCATTTTCGCTTCTGGTCGAGCGTCTTGGTCTGGTTGCGCGAAAGGCGTTCTTGTTTCAATTCGGGCGCCTTGGCCTCTTCCTTCCTCCTGCGCATGCGCTCTTCGCGCTTCGCCTTGCTCGATGTGCGCTTGTCCTGAACATGCCGCTCTTGGCGGTATATTTTGTTCATAGCAAGCTTGGAGCCAGCCATCTTCGCGATTGGTGTGAGATTGGTCGTCTGGTCGTTGATGGAAAACAGGCGTACCTGAGAAAGCCAGGAGAGTCGATGCTCTCAAGAAAATTCCTGGGAGACTTGGTCGCTGATAAGATAAGACACTTTTTTTTGCCTGCCCGGGGACCGTCAGCCAGGAGCTGCTCTGCCCCTCACTAAGAGCTTCAGCAATACCTTGGTACATTGCGACGCAGACCAAAACGCCTAAGTAATTGGAGAACCGTTTTTGAGTCACGCCAAGTACAACAGACGTTCACTTCTCTCGCCATCGGCCACTACAGTCACCGTTGCCGTTTGACTCACTTCCTTGACATTGAGACCGTCAATTGCCTGTTTATGAAGGCATTTAAGCTCATCAGTTCTCTCAGACCACTTGTTGGTGCTAACCCCACCTCAAACTTCTGGAAAGTCACCGCGAAACCCACAACCACACGATCGTTGTCCTCCTCCCACCCGCTACACAGAGCTGTTGTGCCGCACAAATCAAACAAGAACGACATGGCGACCCTTACGACGAAGACCGGCCAGACCATCGACCGGCAGGCTATGGAGTCCATGCTGCGTCGGCGCATGTTCTATACCCCATCCTTCGAGATTTACGGGAGCGTTGCTGGCCTGTTCGACTACGGTCCTTCCGGCTGTGGTCTGCAGGCAAACATCATCGAAACATGGCGGAAGCACTTCGTGCTCGAGGAGGACATGCTCGAGGTCGATTGCACCGTCTTGACTCCCCACGAGGTCTTTAAGACGAGTGGTCACGTCGACAAGTTCGCCGACTGGATGTGCAAGGACCCCAAGAACGGCGAGATACTGCGAGCGGACCACTTTGTCGAGGCCGTACTCGAGGCGAGGCTGAAGGGTGATAAGGAGGCGCGTGGCCAGACTGTGGAGGAGAAAGAGGCGGACCCCAAGAAGAAGAAGAAGAAGGTCAAGTCCGAGGCCGTCAAGCTCGACGATGCCGTGGTCAAGGAATATGAGGAAGTGCTGGCTCAAATCGACAACTACGACGGCGATCAACTTGGCCAATTGATCAAGAAGTTCGAGCTCAAGAATCCCGAGACTGGCGTTGAGCCTTCGCCCCCAGTGCCATTCAACTTGATGTTCCAGACTGCTATCGGTCCATCCGGTCAGCTGGCTGGCTACCTGAGACCAGAGACAGCCCAGGGCCAGTTCACCAACTTCGCCAAGCTGCTTGAGTTCAACATGGGCAACATGCCTTTTGCGTCTGCCTCAATTGGCAAGTCCTACCGAAACGAGATCTCCCCTCGAGCGGGTCTGCTGCGCGTGCGAGAATTCTTGATGGCCGAGATCGAGCATTTTGTTGATCCCGAAGGTGGCAAGAAGCATGACAGATTCCCCGAGGTTGAGAACATTGAGCTTACGTTGCTGGATAAGGAGACACAACTCTCCGGCAAGACGGACCTGAAGACCATGAGCATTCGGAAGGCAGTCCAGACCAAGGTTGTGGACAATGAGACCCTTGGTTACTTCCTCGCACGTATCCACCTGTTCCTCCAAAAGATCGGCGTGGATATGAGCAAGGTCCGCTTCCGTCAACACATGGCTAACGAGATGGCCCACTATGCTTGCGACTGCTGGGACGCTGAGCTTCTCACCTCTTACGGCTGGATCGAATGTGTTGGTTGCGCTGACCGTTCTGCCTACGATCTCACGGTGCACAAGAACAAGACCGGCGCACCGCTGGTTGTGCGCCAGAAGCTGAGCACGCCTAACGTGAGGCAAGAGTGGACGCTGGAGTACAACAAGAAGAAGTTCGGCCCGGCCTTCAAGAAGGACGGCAAGACTGTCGAGGCTGCCATCGAAGCGACGACACAGGAGCAGCGAGAGGCTTTCGCCAAGCAACTACAAGACAACGGCAGCTTCACCATTGATGTCCCCAGTGTGGCAGACGGCAAGGCCACCGTTGGCAAGGACTTGATTGAGATCAAGTATTCTACTATCACAGAACACGTCCGGGAATACACACCAAATGTGATCGAACCATCGTTCGGTATTGGCAGAATTCTGTACGCCTTGCTGGAGCACAGCTTCTGGACTCGCGGTGACGGTGCTGATGAAGCTCGTGGCGTAAGTAGCACTAACTCCATCACAATTTCACTGCTTAAGGGCGCGCGATTCACTAACAATACGAATCAATAGGTCCTCTCCTTCCCACCAACTATCGCCCCAACAAAGGTCCTTATCGTGCCCCTCTCCAGCAACAAGGACTTCACCCCCATCGCGCGCAAGCTTGGCCAAAAGTTGCGGGCGCTCGGCGTTTCGAGCAGGGTGGACGACTCTTCGGCGACCATCGGCAAGCGCTACTCGCGTAATGACGAACTTGGTACCCCCTTCGGCGTCACCATCGACTTCCAGACCCTCCAGGACGGCTCCATCACACTGCGCGAGCGCGACAGCACAAAGCAGGTGCGCGCGGAGGAGGCCAAGGTCCTCGAGGCCGTGCGCGAGATGGTCACCGGCGTCAAGACGTGGAAGGATATTCAGGGCGAGCTGCCGGCCTTCGAGTCCCAGGAGCTTGCGGACCGGACTGCCTAGTCTGGGGGAAACCGGCAATAGCATTTGTTGTGATCTTTTGGGGGGTCAGAAAGTAAAAGCAGGTATTGTGCAGCATGCGGCGTCGTGCTGACTGGTGTAGCTTTGTCCCGAGGATTATTCTAGATATCAAGGTAAAAGATGATGGTCCCCTGTCGCGGGCTGAAAAAGAACAAGTCTTGGCCATCGTAGCAAAAGTGGTCGTGTCACGCGTCTTCCTTGTGAACAGCTATGGAGCAGTCCGAGCTGCCGGTCCGAGAGATGACGGAGTATAACATGTTTGCGTGGCCCAAAGCCAATATTGTTACGAATTACCAGATCATCTGCACATTCTTCATGTTCTTGGGCATTGGGTCTGATTTGAGTGTATGGTGCATTTCACTAGACCTACCACTGATTTTGGGTATCCGCTGCTATTCTATATCAGAGTGATGTCCGACTGTTGAACTCCGTCGAAAGACAATCCCTCCCCGTACATTACTCCTCGTATGTAAGCATCTCCAATAAGTTGATACCTTTGCTCCTTCTCCTCAGCTGCTAAACCAGACTCTACTGGTCTGAGTATCAGAGGGACAGCACCACCCCGTAGCACAAAAACCTTGTCCCCGGGTTTGCAGTCAAATGGCACCACGCCAAGTAGACCCAGCTTCGTCGTGCAGAACCGCCGTTGTCGACCGAGCGGTGCCAAGGCATCGTTGACAAGGTCCTTCATCGGCAGCATCTCGTCCTGCGGCTTGAAGTCCCCACGCATCTTCTCAACGAAAGAATTATTCTGCATGTACATGGAGACGAACTGGAGAAATCCAAGCCTGAGCGAATGATGCGACTGGTCTTCGTAGAAGTTTTGCGTCACCTGGCAGCACACCTCCAGAAACGACTGGGTCCCGGATCCTTTTTCCTTGGGTACATGCTTTAGAGCGAATCGAAAGCCTTGTAACGCGAATAGGAAGGTGATGGACAATGTGCCGTCTCTCATTTCGAAGGGCGGAGGGAAAGCGTGCGTCTCGTGTACCCATGGCATGATCTCTTTGCTTTGTGCTGCCAAGCTGCAATGTTGGATCGTGTCTATGAAAGCCCCACGTACTTTCAGCATCGGCCGACTTCCATCATTTCCGTTTTGAAGGACCTCCATGAATTCGTCAAGACCTTCTCCACCTGCGGAAAAGTCCTTCGTGCGAATGGGGCAGTACTGGTGAGCGGTGACACTGGTTCCTGGATGACGGCGACCAGTTCTGCAAAGTCCGCTTTAGTGGTTATCAAAAGGTTTTCTGACAGTTGTCAATAACTTACTGGGACCCCGCTTGGTAAGTCTCCTGCGTATTCAGTGTTGGAGGCCTGCAGGAGTAGCTCGGGGCCGTGCCCAAGATCTATAAACCTTTGCGCCAGCCTCACATAGAAAATGTCGAGAGGCGTCAAGTAATCCACCAGGTCATAGAACCACTCGGCGTCTTTCGCAAGACCCAACAACCCAAAAGCCATATCACGTGGTTCAGTGGAGCAGAAGTCTCGGTAGTCGGCCAGCAAGTAGATGAGCGGCTTGTCTGTTTTGGAACCCTCGGCTGTCTTCCGCTCTTCCAGCGTCCTGGCGGCCGCGCGATAGCCAGACGCTATGCCATAGATCGCGTCGTCGTCGAGAACCAATGGGGTCTCCATGAAAGGGGCGGACTCAGCGGAGATCACAAATACTTGCGATGAAATAGAAACGCCCTCCGGGTGAAGATATGCCGCTCGGTACTCCCTGCTATACTTTCGCATGACCTCCATGCAGGTGAAAAGTACCTTGTGGTCTACCAAGGTTTCCCCCAGAAACAATTTCAATTTCTTGGCCAAGACGAACTCCTGCTGAATCCAGATCCTTCGGAAATACGGAGACGCGAAGAATTCCCTCCAAGTTCGCCACAGGGGGCTGGTTTCGGGTGGCAGATCGTAGTCCTCGAGAGCATACTTTGTGAAAACGAGAGGGGTGCTCCTTTGGGGTGTGCTGCGTGCCACCTGGCCATTTCCTCCCGTGACTTCTGGTTCTTCTTCGTTATTACGCGCCCGCAAGTCCTTCTCCAAGGCCATGCCGGCCGTACTGATAGCAACAATTAGCTCTCTGAGACTTTCAGTCTTTTCAAATGAAGGCAGCACTTGTCCCCAGACCGACTTGGCTTGTTGGTAAATCCGACCCATCAGGGAAATTTGCGTCTTCTTCTCCTCCAAGTCGGCTTGATTTATGCAGATTGCATCGATCCAGAATTTAACGGCTTCATTGGTCCGGCGCACTGTTTTCAGAGCTGCCATGAGGTTCCTCGTGACATGGAAATCTTCATCCTCGAGCTTGATGGTCTGCAGATCAGATGCGTCACCCCAGACATATGACAAGGCTTTATACCGTTGAAAGGGGTGTAGCTGCTGCCCAGTCGCACCTGGAGCATCGTCGAGGATGTTATCGAAGGTGACGAAGAAGGTTTGGCCTGTTGCCTTGTTCGTTCCGACGCCCATGGATTCGACCGATCTTGGACACTGTGGAAACCTGGCATGATCGGCGTTGAGATCGCATGGAAGGAAATTACAATGTATTTCATCGTCTGCTGCCCCTGGGTTGATGAGAAGCACCCGGATGGAGGTTGAGTTTAGAAGAGGCTCGTATTTGAACCCAGGGTTGAAAGACATGTTATTCAAGCGGTCAACAATTTGATGGAAATGGAGTGACGACTTCAGGAAGGAAAAGAGAGTTTCAATTTGAGGTCCTCGGGCAATTCTCAGTTTGACGACTACATATGTATAATAGTCGGCGCTAATGTTGCTGCCTTGCAATCTCAAATTCTCAGCTTCCGAATCCCTCGAATCAGCTGTACCGCTCTAGGACAATATTGGTAGCTGCATGTCCCACAGTCCTTTCAAGGGTCTTCTGCTGCCGCATGAGGGGCTGAAACGGTGCTGACAGTCGAGAGGACCTTTTGACCATCGATCAAGAACTCACAACAGGTGCCTTGTATTACCTAGCCCTCACTGTCAGGCGACAGCCCATTCGCCTCATGCATATCCAAAATGTAGTAGGGGAGGCTCTCCTCATTGGAGTGAGACGTTGCAGGTTTATGTGGGTCCTGAACTCTAAACTGCAGCCCCCGTGACTTTTTGGAGGACCGCCGTTTGACGACAACTCTACCTGACCACTCTAGAGCAAAGACGTTCGCATGTTGATATAACGATCCAACCTATTTAATGAATACTCGAGCCAACGACCATACGAATGCAGGGGAAAGCTTTGCCACACAGGCAACATGGGGCCTTCAATTCCGCCTCAAATTGCCGGAACCCAGTCAGCAAGGGGCGGCCGGGCACTTGCCACCGGAAGCGGGTGTAACGAAGCGGAATTGGTGGAGTTATGATCTGTACCGGGGCCCACGAAATCAAAAGCCGAAAGTTCTATACGCCAGATCCAAGGCTGAGTCCGGGGAAATAGCACAAGGGTTTCTGCAGGAAGACGTGCTCGGCTTCGATATGGAATGGCCATGCTTTGACGGACACAGCCGGAATCAAGACCGGCTGCAGGACAAAGTTGGGTTGATGACCATCGCATGCGAAACAAAGGTTGCGCTCTTCCATATTGGCGCCTATACTGGCAAGAAGCCCGAGGACTTTATTGGTCCTACACTTCGAGGAATCATCGAGTCGCCGCGCATAAAAAAAGCCGGTGTCAACATTCTGGCCGCGGATTTTGGGAGGCTTCGGGACTGGTTCGAATTGGATCCGCAAGGTGCAGTAGAACTGAGTCACCTCCATAATCTCGACAGCTACAGGCGCGACGGCCAGATTAGTCACTGTACCACGAAATTGTGTGCCCTGGACAAGCTAGTCCAGACGCATTTGCAATTGCCATTGAAGAAGAGTAGTGTTCGGACGAGCAACTGGAGCCAGCAGAAGCAGCTCAGCCGTGAGCAAAAGGCATACGCAGCCTCGGATGCTTACGCGGGCTTCATATTGTATCATTGTCTGACCTCTAAAAGACTATCGATTGAGCCCACTCCTCCGCCGCAACCCTTATATGCGGAGAGATACAGGTGGCTTGAAATACCGAGAAGAGGGACTGAACTCCTACTCGAGCTGGAAAATCACGGCGAAGAAGGCACAATGAAAGTCATCACGGCCATGGACTACTTTGAAGACCGTCATGAGAATGCTCATTCGGTGATCATCGCGCCCAGGACGCTGCCAGTGCCACATAATGCCGAATTGGCTGGCTCTCAGACATTATCGTTTGCACCTATCCAAGAACATGCTGCCAGGCGACCACCGCCGCGCGCCTCCCAACACAATGGCTCACAGCCCCGGAAGACCACATCATCAAGGAAAAGAACCGACCCCTTACTGAAAAAACTCAAAGTTCACCGGGGCAAAATCGCCAAACAGCGACACTTAGACACATGGAAGATCGTACACAACTCAGCTCTGGAGCTGATCGCGCAGCATAAGCCTGAGAACGAAGTTGCATTAATGGAGATCAAAGGCGTTGGGCCGCAAACGGTGAAAAAGTATGGAGCTGCATTTTTGAACATCGTGGCTCTTCACGTCGCGGGCGATAAACGGTCGACGGACGCCGAGCATTCGGACATAGAAGCCGAAGTTGATACCGATGGATCCAATATTTCGTTAATTCCAGAAGGGCCCATGGACCCGACTGAGACGTCTCAGAACACTAATCACAGATCCAAGACATCGCACCTTCGTACCGGTCTATCTTATGCTGTTCAGGAGGATAGGGGCGTTATGGGAGGTCCGTCTCAGCCAATCTGTATTGATGACGAGGACGACATTGCGTCGGCTGAAGCTTCGTCAGCGAGCACAGTAAAAACGAAGACCACGCAGACTGTAAGCAATCGATACTCCGTCTACTTTATGTTCAAGGCACATGGCACTGACGCTTTGACTTGGCACCTCGCACAGGGTCCACGTCATGGGCTGTTGAGGTACTTCAAGGTTGGCGGGGGTAGCAAGGCCAGTTTGCCAAAGTCATAATCAGCGATCTTTGTCGGTTATAGCCGTGTGGTAGACTACAGGCACTGACAGGCCCGGTCTTGGTATTGTCCAATTGTTTCGAACGCTAATGGTGACTCTTTTGCCAGGCGATGCTAGAGAATACGCTGGAAAGGTACGTGAGTTGAATATATGACGAAGTCGTGCCTGTTAATCGTGTTCAAATTCAGCAAACATTGAATTCTTCGTGCGTAAATGGGTGTGTTTTATATTGTATTGGCCATTATGACAATGTAAGGAAAAAAGCGTTTAAGTGGTTATTCTATGGAGGTTTATTGAAAGAAATCGAATAAATATGTGCACCTGCAAAAACGACGGGTACACCAGTAAATTGTAAGCACAGACAAATCCAAGGTAGACAGTCACTAAACCACGCCCAACACACAAACCTCACTCATTCTTATACATCTACTCTCATAATACCCACTCCTACAATAACCAGATGCCCACTCACTATTACCCAAACTACTGTGCTCTCCGTTCTTACAGGTGCGAATATCCAATTTATATTAGAAGATAATATGGTAAAACAGTGCATCTACAACTAGGCCCTACTCACCATCCACTTGTGTAGCAAAAAAGGTAGTGTACAGTCCCGGGTCAGCATTCCTTTTAACTCCCTAGGTACGTGCTCTGGGCATACCTAAGTCACCCTGAGGGGCGCAGCTAGAACTCAAAACAAGGCTTTACAGCGGAAGCTGGCTACATTAGCGAGGATGTCTGAGATAATTAGGCACATACTCTACATCGCAGGTCACAGGAAAGAAAGGTTCGCCAGTCGCTTGCCGAAAATCTTATGGCTTGAAGATTTCAAGCTCTTAGAACACGAGAAAAGACGATAAGGGGATCCTGTCCCAATTACGAAATTTAAAGATATTGAAGGATGAGCCCTCATCAGTCTTGGCCCCCCCCCGGGCCCCCGCCTTCCTTCGACGTCAGCTTTGGAACATACATGTTGTCCCAAAAGAGTGGGATTCATGGCGCTAGGGCAATGCTGGTATTGCAAAGTTCCACAACCATTCAGCTGTCATCTCCAAAACCTTGCCGTCGCATGAGGGGCTAAAGGATGATGACAGGTCTGCACACATCTACGAAATCTGACGAAAACATTCCTTGGGATGAAGCCTAGAGTCATCAGCTATGCGTCTCCTGGATACTGACAAGCTTGAGGTCATCCTCATCCGTGAAGATGCAATCCCGCCCTACGCAATTCTATCACACACCTGGGGAGACAATGAGGTTTCGCTACAGGGGATGCAGAGCCTCAAGGCCAAGTACATGCCGAAGAAAAGTCAGAGCCTCAAGAAGGTCGTCGGTGCTGCAAAGCTCGCGGCTTCCCATGGCTATCGGTGGATCTGGATTGACACATGCTGCATCGACAAAACCAGCAGCGCAGAACTCTCCGAGTCAATCAATTCCATGTACAGATGGTACGAAAATGCCAGCGTCTGTTATGTTTACATCGAGGACTACGCGCGGACCTTACAAAATACTCGTTGGGCTACCAGAGGTTGGACATTGCAGGAGCTTATAGCTCCAAGGCTGGTTCAGTTCTACACTAAAGATTGGGACTTCCTGGGTGAGAAGCGAGATCCACCTGTTTGCGAAGAATTGACGAGGGAAACTGGGATCGAAGCCGGAGTCCTGTTCGGTCAGATCACAGTGGCAGAAGTGAGCGTCGCGAATCGGATGAAATGGGCATCAAGAAGATTGACGACACGACCCGAGGATGCGGCATATTGTTTGATGGGCCTGTTTGGGGTCAACATGCCACTTCTGTACGGTGAAGGTCGTGTTCGCGCATTTATCCGCCTACAAGAGCAAATCCTCAAGACCACGGATGACCAGAGCATATTCGCCTGGCAGCTTCGTTCTCAAGAGGAAGACGAGAGCCTGTATGGACTTTTGGCTACCTCACCGTCATATTTCGAGAACATCCGGAGCATTTATCTCATGCCAACAGGCTTTCAGTCCACCAGCAGTGTTCCGTGGAGCATGACAAATAAAGGTCTCAATGTGCAGCTCTATATCAGGCCAGAACTTGGTGCTGCTGAAGAGTATCTTGCAATCTTGGATTGCTTTCAAGACCCAGGGGAGTCCGATGGCAACTTGAATAGTCAATTTCAAGCGTATAGTCCCGCTATTCACCTGCGGAGGCTGTGGGGAGACCAATACACACGAATTCGTGCCCACGTTTGCGAATCGGTTGGAGAACGAGCAAGGCATGGCGGTGGCCAAGAGACGTTCTTTGTCAAACAAAACCCAGAATCGACACTACCCAGCGTAATGATAAATGGTTACACGCGGCTTGAACAGACTGTGCACAGCTGGAGACTTCGAGAAGTCTTCCCCCGCGACATGTGGAACAGTGAAAACGGATCATTTCGTTTAAGTCTTTATCGGGCTCACGGGATCCAAGGAATGTTCCGCTTCAGGCGCCAAGTTCATCGATCTATCGGAAACTCCGAGCTAGAGGATGAGAGCTTGGACGTGGCAGTTGTGTTACACCGGACGGCACGGGCTGATCTAGAAGCTGTATGCTTTCCTAGGCCCTTGGAGGGAAGCACCGTAGAGCAGGCATACTACAGACTGAACAGGTTATGGACCAAGGCAGCCAGAGAGGATCAAGATCACCTGTTTGGAGAATACCAAGAACGTATCATGGCCGTGCCGGAAATGATAAAAACCGTGAGGGGTGGCCGCGGCCTGTATCTTCTCAACCTTCGCCAATGATTTGAGCTCGAAGACGACATCACGTCGTACATTTATGAGCTCCACGGCAGGTCCTTGGACGAGGAACATTTGAAACAAGCACAGCAGGCACATCTTCTCGAGTTCACAACACCGGCGCAAATGAGGAACCTAGTTGAGAACGAGCTTGAATCAATTTTGGAGGCAGTGAATGTGTGGCCACATCCTGAAAGCCATGACTTCCGACAGCGATTGGAAGATGGTGCCAAAGATATCGCAAATGTCGTGGCGCCCAGCGCAGTCGATATCTGTTCAGCCATAATCAACGGAAGCAGATTGGAGGTTGATGATCTGCTAAACTGCGTCAATGTTTCCGACATCGGGGGACCTGTCTCGAGTTTCGAAGGGTTCCATGTGGTACATGTGGCTATTTTCACGCCAGATCCTCGAATCATGTCGGCGTTACTGAAGAAGGGGCTGGACCCTCTAGTAGAGACGGATCGAGGACTCAACCCGTTTCAACTGGCGTCGATATGCGGAAAACCTGAGATGCTGGCAACATTACTGCAACTTGCACCTAAAACTGAAGAGAATCCGTCTCTGGAAATAGGCACCGAGGTTTCGATCTACGACGAGGCGGTTTCAAGATTCAGGTCGTACATAGGCTCAGAAGCACGCCTTCAGGACACTGCTCTTCATCTTGCAGCAGTATATTGTTCTGCACAAGAATTCGAGAGTATCCTCGAAGAAATTCTGAAAGCGACTCGTATCCCAACATCGGATTGGACCTCCTCAGAAACTACGTTGGAGCGGGAATACCTCGTATGTCTGAGGAACTCCCTTGGAGAAACCGTCCTCCAACGCGCGGCTACCGTAGCCAACCGTGAAGTTGTCAGGCTCATTTGCGAGACAACACCCCGAGCTCCGTTGCGTCTGGACTCAACGGGCCGGTCAGCTTTATGGTATGCAGCATACGGGGGAGACCCGGAGATCGTGAATTTGATCGCGGCCGCATGCTCTCGCTCCCTAGACGCGCCCATTCTGCATCTCTCCGATGACAACGGCATCACACCACTGCATGTTGCTTGCTGCGGCGGACATATTGCCTGCGTCAAGGAATTGCTGACCCTTGGAGCCACGTTATCATCCACAACACGGGAGCTTGATTTGACACCATTCCACTGTGCTGCCCTACTTGGATACGACAATTGTCTGAAGATCACGGTTGACGAGTCCTGGCGCAGGACGCGCCGGCTAGAGAAGGTCATATCGCTGCTGGATATGAGAGCTTCCAAAGGTCCACTGGAGCTGTTCGCGCCGATACATCTGGCCGCTGCAAATGGACGGCTGGAATGCGTGCGCGTCCTCGCACTGAGTGGGGCATCTACATCCGCGAAGTCAAAGTTTTACTATGTTTTATCCCGCGGCGATCCAGACCATGCTTTTGAAGGAAACTATCAGGGCTTGATTGAAGTTTATCCTTCCACGCCGGCCGAGATTGCCAGGAGGGAAGGTCATGAGGCCGTTTACAGGTTTTTGGAAGATTTCGTCTGGGCAGGGAGAACACCCACGGGCTCGGTGTCCTCGCTTAAGGATTGTAACTGATATATACAAAGGTTCACGCATCATAGAGATTAGATACTTGGTACTATATTGGTGCATCTGTTGCAGTACCTAGGTATGTGCTCTCAAGTATTCCATGGGCGCGGGCCGCACATTTTTAAAAAATTTGGTGACCTCCAAAGACGTACAATCGCCAACATGAACACTACTACATTTGTAGTGGTGTAAATCGGAAACTTGGTGCGTGGAAGTCGAGAATAAAGGAGGGTGTCCACACAGGGATGGGAACTCCTTCGCAGACCATTAAACAAATGGGAGCACAACGAAACTTCCATACTCCGCGCCCAAATGCACATTGTGCTTTCCTTTGTTCATGGTCCGATCAACTCCAAAGTTGCTCACCCCAAAGTTCCGCCCGCTGACAACAATCCTCACTCCCTCGCCTTGCTCGAACTCGATGCCCGTGGCCCAGATCCCAATGTCCAACCTCACCACCTTGCCCGGCTCGATCTTTTGCTCCACCTCGTGCGGGTGGTACGGCCAATGCGGATGCATGCTTTTATCCTCGTCAATAGCACGGTGAGAGGCCCGGAGGATGCCGACCGGACCTTTGTATAGCACGACCTCGGTCTCCTGCTCAGGCTCGAACTCATCAAAGCTCTTGATTGGTAGGCCTTTCCAGGGGATATTGAGGTTCTTCATCTGGTTACCATGCTGGTCTAGCTTTTGAATCATGACGTATACATCCATGTCGTCGTGGTCCGGACAGGACATATAGAGCACAGCCTTGGGCATGCCCATGATGCGAGTCGTCTCCGGAAAGGTGTACGTAAATTCCACGCTCTCGCCAGCAGTGGAGAGATAGCTGACGCTGCTGGCGCTCTTCTCCTGCTCATCAAGCAAAAGTCTCCCTGCGCTTCCCAGGTAAAACTTCTTGTAATCCGTCCTCGAAGGTGGAAATTCGTCCTCGACGATGTTCTCGATCGCCTGCGGCACCTTGTTCCCGAACCTCAAGATCGACATCCTGACCTTTGGGGTCTTCTCCCATCCATTGTCCACGCCCTTGAGGTAGTGGTCCAAGAAGTCGAACAACTCGTCCTTGGCTTGCGGATTTCCCCATAGGTCGTACCATTCCTGCCAAGGGTGCCATCGCAACCATTTGGACTCGGTATCAACCTCCATCCAAGCCCTTATGGCACCCATTCCGTGCATTGTGTTCGTCCAAGTCCCGGTGATGTAGGTCGGAACGTTGATCTTCTTCATATCCGGCCTCTTGTCGTTCCACCACTCGTTGGCCAGTGGGTGCTTTTCGTACATCTCCCGAAAGCTCTCGAGCCCGTTGCGGCCCTTAAGCATGTACTTCACAATGAGCTTGTCGAAAAGATCTCCGGCATATATACCGCCTCGGGCAAACTGCTCACGGTACAAGTCACCGCAGCCCTCCCACGGCGCTATAGCGGCGAGGCTTGGTGGTCGCAGTGCTGCTATAAACCACTGCGCTATCGCGAGGTGAGAATTTCCTGCGAGCCCTACTTTGCCATTGCACCATTCCATTCTGGCGACGGCCTCGATAGTGTCGTAACCATCTTCGGCCTCCTGGGTTCCCATGATAACCATGGTCCCTTCGCTGTCGAAAGCCCCTCTAGTGTCGACATTGACGATGGCGTAGCCACGGGGAACCCAGTCTGCCGGATCAGGCGCTTCGAACTTTTCCAGGCCGGAGAGAGTGCCAGGGGGGATTCCGAGACCCCATGGTGTCATCAGCCCCAAGGACGCTATCCCGTTGAACTTCTTGCCAAATGGGGACCAGCATATTATGGCCGGGACTTTCGCAGATGTGGAAGTAGGGCGGAGTACGTCAGCATAGAGGGTCGTCCCGTCGCGTACTTTGATGGCTATGCCGTGCTCTATCAGAATGGGGCATGGCAGAGGACGTGCATCTGGGTGTGCCGGGTGTCTCCAGCCTTCCGGAAGAGTCTCGGTGCGGAGATTGAGACCAGTGTAGCCATCTCTTCCAACGATAGGCTCGTTGAGCGGCTCAATGGGCACATCGATGTTTGAATGTCCCATGTTGAATTATAAAACAAAGAGTCCTATAATTTTGTCTTTCACGACGGGTACGGGGTTTTGTTCGTTGTGGACAATTTCGGATGGACAAGTGCTCGATGACTAGATCAAAATGAGCCTCTGCCGGCCATTTGTATACTGCCTTTAGAATCACTTTTGTATTTTGCTTGGTCTAAAAGAAATTCAAACCGCGACAGCTGTAAGCATTCGCGTCCTCACAGGCGAAAGTGGGCTCCACATGGTCTTCGCTAGTAGTCGGCCCCTTTCGTAGAGGTTACCTAGGTATTGTTGTGAGCTGGAACGACGGGCCCTGAACCATTGGCGCCGCCCCGGCCGGTGGTGGAGCCGAAAGACCCATTGACTCCCGAGCCGATCACACGCAATAGAGCCTGTTCCGAGCCGACCCTTTCCGTGCCGAATAATCTGAGCATTCGTTCACCATGCAACCCGCTCCGAACCGAGTCGATCTCTGCTTGCGTGGGCACATCCGTCGAGCAGAGATGGGCTTGTCTGAGATACTGTCAGGGAGGGCCAAAGTGGCAATGCTCGCACGTAAACATCAGCCGCCCTACAATTTTGAGACGTCTCGCGTGGGTATAAACCCACCATCTCAACACGGCCCAATCTTCTCGATTTCAGCAATAGTAACACAGTTCTGTTTTTTCTTTAAATTAAAAGAATTGAAATCTGAGCTGTGATCAAAATTTTCATTATTGAATACCGGAGTAAGAATTCGCCATCATGGTCATCGCCACAGACTACGCCTCTGCTCCAACCGCGACAGTGACTGTCTTGGCAACCAAGCAAGCAGATATCTCCCCAAAGCCTCTGGTTCCCAAACCAGCAGGACCCCACAAGCTTTTCTCGGAGAAGGGAGTCACCTACGGCGACTTCCGTGATGACCTCGCCCGCGATGGGTATGTTGTCGTTAAAGGCGCCATCCCACGTGAGAGGGCGGACAAATATGGCGAGGACATGATGTCGTACCTGGAGAACTTGTAAGCTTCCTTGTGATTCCATCTCGTTCTTAACTGCTCCGTTGTTCATCTGCTAACTCCGCATAGCGCTGACGGCCTCGGCTTCGACCGCAACGACCCTTCCAGCGTCAAAGAGTCCAACCTTCCTGTCATCACGGAAAAAGGCATGTGCCTGGGTTACGGCATTGCACACGAATCATTCACCTGGTCGATCCGTCAGGAGCCTGGCGTGGTCGCTGCATTTGAGAATGTCTACGACACACCAGACCTCATCGTCTCTTTCGACGCCGTCAACATGGCCTTCCCCAACCGTACCGATGTCAAGCCCAACAAGCCCTGGCCTCACCAAGACCAAGACCCCGAGAAGCCCGGGTTCAGGTGCCTGCAGGGACTTGTCAATATCTTCCCCAACGGTGACAAGGATGGCGGCCTGATCGTCTGCAAAGGCGCGCATCTGCTGAGCGAGGAATTCCATGCAGAGTTCAAAGATGAGCCGAATAAAATCTGGGCATGGACGAAGGAGTGGTATGGGTTCACCGAGCAGGGCATGCAGTGGCTGAAGAACAAGGGTTGCGAATGGGTCAAGATCAACGCCGAGCCTGGGGACCTGCTGCTCTGGGACAGCCGCACGCCGCACTATAACCTCAGCCCGGAGGGCGACAGGCCCCGGTTCTGTGCCTACACTTGCTACATGCCTGTTGCTGACGCCAGTCAGGAGGACTTGCTGCGGAAGAAGGGCGCATTTGAGAAGACGCAGAGTACGACACATTGGCCGAACGCCATGCACGTGGGTGGGATCCCGGTGCTCAGGAACAATGCGCCCTGTCCGTACAACACTGGAAAGCCGAGGGAGGCGCCGAAACTTGGGGAAAGAGGGTTCAGATTGACCGGCATTCCATATGTCCAAACTGAACCTATCCCTGAAGGTTTGAGTGGCCTTTGAACATTGTGTATTGATCGAGTTCTCCAATTAGCCAGGCCTTCAAGAAGTTTAAATAGCTTTCAGCCTTCTCAAAACATCTCCATTGTGGCACAGTACCGGAATACTCCTGCTGGCCAGGGTATTGATTTGATAACGGAGATCCGCAGGGCTGAAATCGAAGGGTATAGGGATACGTGTTGGCCCCTAATGTACATACAACACGCACCACCTAAACTAATACTTCATATATTTAATGTGGCCCTAAAAATTCACTTCCATAGCTATCTATGAAGCTTCCTATAGCTAGAATAAATTCAGAATCTCTAGAACACCTATTTAGTTTCTATAGCCTTCAAAAGATCTAAAGAAGTTACGTCCATCATGCTGTCTCGAAGCCACCCAGGGAATCCGCGAGACATAGATGCCCAGTTCATGCTCTCCGGAATGATTAGTCGGGCACCGTAGCCGGAGTAAAGTTGGTTGATGATTACGTTAGCGACATCGGCAGGAGTAACCACGGCACCTGACAGAGCTTTCTTCTCCATGAGATGAGCAATCATGGGAGTCTTCACCCACGAGGGGTGTACGGATCTAATGTTGGTGAGTACAAGTGAGAAGTGAGAGAGCAAAAGAGACAGGTCAACTAACGTTGTTCGCACACGTGGAGCTTTGTAGATATGCCTCAGCTCCTGACTCAAGCCCTCGTGTAGGGCAAGTATGGCAGCCTTCGTGCAGCAATAGTCTACATTGCTGGCCTGAACGGTGAACGAAGCTAAACTCGCCAGGTTCACAATGTGGCCGTGGTTGTGCTTGATCATGCTTGGTAAAAACTCCTTGACGAGAAGAATGGGCGCCACAATGTTGACACTGAAAATGCGCTGCACCCGGTCCTGGGCAAGCTCCATGAGAGGGACGCCATTTCCGACCCCGGCATTGTTGATGAGCACGGTTGGGTCACCATGCTCGTTGCGGATCCGGTCGGCGGCGGACGAGATGTCGGATGGATTGTTGAGGTCGGTCTTGTATAAATACGTGTTTTTGGCTAATACAACGAGTGCATCGTTAGCTCAAAAATCTTCAAAGTTCTGGACAGATCACGACTGTCGTCCCCTGTAGCGCGAAACCTCATGAGCAGAAATATGCGGGACACACCGAGCTTCTCTTGCGGTTCCACTATGTCGACAACAATAACCTTTACTCCCCTCGCGGCGAGGCGAGATGTGATGTTCCAACCGATCCCACTGCTTCCGCCAGTCACAACCACAATCTCCTTGGTCCAGTCCCATGTTCCATCGGTAACATAGTTGTTTTCTTTTCTTCGGGTCGCCCAAGAACTGATACGTGGCAGTATAGTCAGGGTCAGTAAGACTGCAGCACCAGCTCCAATCTTGCGAGACGTGGCCAGCTGCGCTGCCGCGAACTTCGCAGCTTCTTGAAGGTGTTGGAAAACCATTTATTTAATGAAATGATACAACGATTGTATGAGTGTTGAGTGTTCTAGTTCGCGATAAGGGTGAGATTGAAGGTAAAGCAAGCAACATGGGCATCAACCTCTCCCGGTTATTCCCAGAATTTAAAGTCTTACAAATTGAGTGTGATGCTTAGCGGCAACAAAACAACAAGATGACGAGAGCCTTTTCTAACGTTCCCTGTGTGGCCCTGGGGTCGAGGATCCGCTAACAGACAGCACGGGCATATCGACGGAGGCTGCCAGCACTGCTCGGCGCCTGTTCCGAGGCAGTCTCCCTACCGAGGGCAGTCTACCTACCGAGGGCAGTCTACCTACCGAGGGTTGTCCAAGACTCCACAACCTTGCTGCATACAGAATATCCCGTTCCGCGGACTGCTGCGCTTCCGGCCGGCATGTTGGTCCGTGAATCTAGAGATCAAGCTGTCGTTCGCTCAAAAAGGCCCATGCCAAGCACAGCAGCTCGTGCAATTCTCACGACACCTCACAGATCGTGACCTCACAGACCGTTAAGAGAATACTTCAACGAGAAGATGCCTTCAGGAAGAATTGTCGACATACCCACCTATGATGGCATGAAGCTGAAGGGGACAGTGTACAGCGCTGGCGAGAACAGACCATGCGTACTCATGGCTTCAGGTGTATGTTCGCGTACCCCAAAACTCTCCACTCCAACTTGCGTCTCAAATTACAGCATTCTCGGCCGTATATCGTGCATGGAGATAAGAGAGAAGAGCTGCCGCCATCCCGATACAATATTAACTTCAGCTTAGTTCTCTGGTTTGCGAGACCACTTTTTGCCGGACTTCGCGGATCGCTTCCACCGAGCTGGTTACGGAACATTGACTTTCGACAACCGGCATTGGGGAGATAGTGAGGGCGCCACCCGCAACGAGGTTGATCCTTGGCTGCAGACCCGCGATTATCTCGATGTCTTCAACTTTGCCACCACTCTCCCTGAGGTCGACGACACCAGAATCGTCTACTGGGGCTCCAGCATGTCTGGAGGGAACGCCATCTGCGCGGCTGCCGTGAACAAGAATCTGGCTGGCGTGATCCTACAGGTCCCTTTCGTCTCAGGCGAATCAATTGCGAGCCTCCCTGTAGCGGACCCGGGCCTGCTGGTGCTGGAGCGCGGTCAGGCCATGGCTCGCGGCCGCAGCCAAGAGGTGCCCATCTTGCCTACCACTAAGGAAGACATCACAAATTGCTTATCGAGGGTTGTGCTCAAAGACCCGAGCTCGCTCCAATTCCAGGAGGAAATGCGCCGTCGCGGTTTGGAATGGGCCAAGAATTGCACGACTCAAAGTCTGTTGTACACGATGCTCCACGAGCCCATGGCTTACATCCACCGAATCTCCCCGACACCTATGCTGATGATCGTCTCGGACCAAGACACTACTACACAGACGCATCTGCAGCTGCAGGCCTTTGAGAAGGCGTTGCAACCAAAGAGACTAAAGCTTCTCAAAGGTCAAGCTCACTTTAGCCCTTACTTTGGGGAGGCTTTCGAGGAAAACATTAAGGAACAGATTGACTTTCTCAAGAGTTTGTTTGGATAAAGAATGATCGCAATCTTGGCCATCCGTTCGCCATGGGAACTGGAAGCAATGACAATACATCATTGAGAATTAACTAGCAAGTAGCAATGTTGCTAGGAATAATGAATCTTCCAGAGGCTCATACTTCACTGATCAATTTCAAATTGCTGTCTAATATCCCAGCATCATTGCCGCTGTCCTGGAATTAAGCAAAAGTAGACCTGTCACCGGGCAATTCTGCGCAAGACAGAAGGACGGCGTCTCTCCACAGTGAATTTGTTTTTGCGCAGCTCTC
Organism: Diaporthe velutina; assembly: GCA_038088505.1. Classification (NCBI taxonomy): domain Eukaryota; kingdom Fungi; phylum Ascomycota; class Sordariomycetes; order Diaporthales; family Diaporthaceae; genus Diaporthe; species Diaporthe velutina. The sequence goes on from JBBWSJ010000169.1 coordinate 54,931, forward strand.
TTGATCTGCCTCACTCTCGTTGAAAATCTTTCCCCATTCAGTGTCCAAAGTCCAGGGATGGATCCAATTTTCTCCTATCGTGAGGTTCCTCACAAGAAAACGGCGGACGCATTCCAGCTTCATGAACAACCCGCGCGTTTGACGTGTATATTCCGCCGGACTCCTGGTCCCTCTAAGCTAGATGGTATATATATCAAAGAATTACAAAACATTGACGTGTTTGCTTGACGAAATACTAGGCAACGAAGCACGACATTGCCTGATACCTACGAACTACTCCCGTGCGAAATCATTCTGTCAACATCGGTGAGAGGGACCATGAGAGCTGTCAACTCACTCCAAAACGCTGTCCCTGTGCATCCTGGCCAGCCAAGTGCCACTGAACCAGCGCCGAATCGACTTTCCGAAACCCAGGAAAATGAACACGACTAAGTTGTTGATGGCCAGAACCCCGCAAAAGATGCCCGCAAACATCACCACATAACCGTTATTTGATATCCAATCAAGCACTTTGTACCCGAAACCAAAGGAGATGGCCTGCTTTCCAATGTTCATGGCTATCAGCATTTCGGGCATGTTGGCTTCGTACGAGTCTATCGCGTAGGCGAGAGTGTAGGTCAGGTAGAAGAACGCCCCTGTCGTGTTTCCGCGGATGTTAGCTCTCTGCAGGCACAAGTCATCCACGGGTATCAATGGAAAAAGCTCAGGACGTATGGTGGAAGCTCACCAAACTGAAAGAGGCCCACGGCAACCAAAAACCCCATCCAGTGCAGTTGTTCCTCTGCGGTGTATCCGTACAGGATCAAGCCGGCGGGGGAGACAAAAGCCACCGGGACTAAGCACCAGATGCGGTACTCGGCCTCGCGGATGTTGTCATTTCTTCTCGTCAACCTTGCGGCAAACCGGTCTGGCAGCGTCGCGAAAGGGACTGCGGCACAGAGGTAGCCAAGGAAGGCGGCAACAGCGACCAGGCCGGTGTTTTCCTTTCCAAGGTAAAGATGGATTAGCATTCAAATGAGGGTGATGGATGAATTGTATAAGATGTAAGGGAACGCCTCGTCTTACAACTGGCCATGAGTATGGCGGACGAGCCACGATAACTGGGAAGGTGGCAGTGAATGCTAGAGCGGCAAGGCCGATGACCATGCCTGGATTGAGTGTTAGCATCTGTCACAGGATAGGAACGTAGGCAGCGCCTGGGGTTGCGAACTTGCCGTATGTAGAGCAGACCCAGAATACCGGAGGTACCAGAAAGTAGGTAAAGGATCGGACCTGATAGCCACTTTTGTTTTAGTACAAATCTTAGGCATGGAAGCCCCCTCATATCCCACTCTTAACTTACCATCATGATGAAAAAGGGTGAATTGGGATCCCTTTGATCCCAAACATTGAGCTGCTGCCAATACGTCTTTCTGTGAGGTGGCTCCCGCCTATTGCCCGCCACTTTGTCGTGTCCATTGACGGTTTGCGCATCTTCTTCATGTTGAACCATGACGCTCGCCTTATCCATCTCTGTGTGGTCCATGGCGGTGGGCTTTCGGAAGTACATCGTTTCCTCGAACAGGAAGAAAACTCCAAGGAACAAGAGGCATCCAATGGCAAACATGACCCAGAAAAACAGGTTATATGACAGACCGCTTGACAACATGTAGCTAGCTGCCACGGCGGACAGGGTGCCGGTGGTGAGTGCGACTGTCGATAATTTGTTCTTATCAGTTGACCAACAAGAACTTGGCAAGCGTCATACGGAAGCTTCAGGTAAAGACACGTGTAGCACCCGGGGTCTCGTGACTCACAGGTGTACCAGCCAAGAGCTGTGCCTCGTTCGTGTAAAAAGAAAACATCAGTTACGACTTGTGCTGGAAGGGCCTCGCAAACTGAGGAGGCGAAGCCGTGGAGGCTGCGGAAACCGAGGAGGACGTTGTATGACTCAGATAAGGCGCTCCCAAGCAACCCAACGCAGTACTCAATGCCCAATATTGTCAGAACGACCACCCGCTAAAGATATTTGAACATTCGAGGGGCTGGGAAACGCTGCCCAGATGGTATGGTTCTCTTACCAGGAGGATGGAGATGAGCATCACCGGCCGACGACCAATCTTATGGTACAATGGCACGAAGATGAGCGACCCTAAGACGTGTTAGTGACTATGCTACTCACTCGGGAAGCTAGAGGTAAAGACGTCTCTCGAAGACACTTACCGAACCCGAAGAGCAGATTTGGATACGTCACGAGACGGGATGCATTGTCTGGCGTTGTCTGGAACCTTTGTGCGAGGAAGTTGACGTAGACACTCGGCCCGAAGAGAGCTCCATTTGCTAGGAACGAATACACCGAAACGAGGAAGAGGATTGTTCGTTTTTTCCATTGCGGCCACTCGGATTTGAGTCAGTATGGAGATGACCTGAACAACTGACCGGGGACCTCACCTACCTGTAACGGATCAGTCGGGTCATCAGAAGGGACAGGATACAGTGCGATTCCATAAGCCTCTGCTTGCCCCTCTGCGAGTCGAGATTGTCATTTAGCGACGGCTTCTCTCCGAGACCGACCGGCCTCAAGGCTGAGGCACGTCGTGGCAAACACACCTGCGAGGCTCATATCCACCGTCCCTGAGATTGTACGCCTGATACAACTCTGCTATCAGCACAGAGTTTCGCATAATAAGAGGACAAAATTGCTTCTCCGGTGACAGGACCGAACCCACCTTTCATAATGGAGATGGGGCTCTGAGCTTGGATTGGTCGCCATCTTATTGGCATGAAATCCTCAGGACACAAGTTGGTTGATAGTATGGCAATGATTTCGTGATTGTGAGAACCAAGACTGACAACCTTCATGTTCAGGAACGGTCGTATTCGGATAAGTAATCTCGGAAAGAGTACGCAGACTGAAGTGGATGCATCTAGGACCCACTGACACGCCTGATGGCGTCTCGAAGTGCTGTATAGACTATTTGTATTCTTTAAGTTCCTTTATTAAGTTAGAATAACAATAATAGCCTATAGGGTAAGAAATAGTATAGTTGAAGATAGTATAGTTTTCGCTATATAAGGCTTTAGATAATAACTATTTAATCTATTTCTGTAAACTAGTATATGCCAGTTGCCATTATTTCGCACTAAAAGTTTTAGTGTTTAGCGGTATATATTTGCGCTAGCGCTGTTAAGCTATTAAAGTTAAAGCTATCTAACTAGTTTAATACTGTCAAACACTATATTAAACCCTTTGCTATATAACTCAGGCCTTTGCGAGCATAAATTGCCTAAAATAGATAATATAAAGCTATAATTCCCAGATGGGGAGGATTTGTCTGCTTTAATCACACAATAATTTATATTACTAAATAGCTACTACAACCTTACTTTAAGACTATTTAAGAATAATTATTCGGCCTGCTACTATAATAAAGACTAAAAGATAATTTAACGTAGCATACACTATCGTCGCCCAATCTAGTAAGATAATTATGCTCTATATAAATACGCTGGGCTAATATAATTGCAGAAAATAGATTTTAACGAGTATATTAATACCAAAGTACGCCTAAGGCTGGCGTAATATAAAAAAACCTCCGTAAAGATTAATAAGCTTGTAGAAATCCTTAAAAGCTATAAGGGCTATTTCAATAAGATTAAAATATTAATAAATATAAGGGTAAGAGTTAATAAGCTAGGCTTTAGTAAAAGAGAATAAAATCTCTTTAAGAGAACTTTTAAGAAAATTAGCTAGTAAAATGCTAAGCTGTATATAACTAGTCCGTAGAATAGTTATAGTTTAATAAATATAGTTCCAAAAAATAATAATAGGTCTTTTATCCTTATACCCAGGAGGGCTCAAAGTGCTGTATTTCCCATATTTCTTGACGCGAGACTAACCATAGCCAAGAGTCTTGCAGTAGGCTTTCCCAAGGTTGTTCGGCTTAGCTCTTTTGCGGGGTTTAGACCACCTGGTAGTGATTGACAGCCTTCTCCCCACAGTACTCCGTATAAGGCCCTCTCAGCCCTCGGCCCTGTCCCTCGGCCCTGCCCCTGTCCCTCGGCCTACCCCTGCCCCTCGGCCCTGCCCCTCGGGACATAGTGCGGGGTAACAAGGCTACGCCAGTAAATGTTGAGGTGCCAGCTAGCTAGGTACCTAGGTAGTTTGGTTGCACGTTAATATTGTTAGCTTGCAGCCTTGCTCTTGCTACGCACAAACACTCCTCAGGTTTCCATGCAGCCTCTCCGTCAAAGAGCCTCCGCTAGGGTAGTAACAGGCGTGTGGAATGGCATTGCGCAGGGCCAGGTCTATACTGTTATTGAAGCATGCTCATGCGGTGGACACCATGGAGCCAATCTAACTCAAGCTGCAGACCGTACTCCACGATAACATTGCCCTATGGAAAAGACCATCCCATGCCATCTAGATCGAGCATCGGAAATGTCTCACTGGGGGCAATGCCCTCGTCCCTGGCCTGGCGTCTTTCGTCCTGCCCTGATAGCATGGCCAACTCCCCCGCTACTTCCGCCAGGGCGTCAAAGCTGCCGTAATTTTGGGGTTGGCCGCGGCAAGTCGGGGCCATCTCGTTTGGATCCGTAATGAAATCCATGAAGTTTCCAACATCGGGATGAGCAGACCCGCTGAAAAGGTCCAGATCTGGGGTCTCACTTCCGGATGGAGCTGATTGAAGCTGCCAGCCAGGCTCGCACAATCTTGCCAGCCTCAGCTGATTGCTAAGCCAGTCGGGGAAATCGCCTTCTTCAGGAAGCCTCCCCTTACTGATGCACACGTCAACAGTCCAAGTCAACCTCAAATACTTGGCTGGCTGTTTGGCCAGTATCTGACTCCAATCCGTCGCCGAAGCTTGGCCCTGCTGGTGTACCGGTGGCCTAGCCGTCTGGGCCAGATCGGCAGCATGTCTTGCTGCTTCTTTGATCAACTCAACACCGTCGAAGTGGACCAGGAATTCCTTCAGGGCCTCGGTCAAGACCTCGAGCCGATGCTGATTCAGTCTTCCTGTCGTCGGCGACTCCGGCGGGCCGGAGTCGAAAAGAGCCAGCTCCTTACTAATTGATGATAATCTCATGCTGACAACATGCAGAGCCAAAGGCATGGCTAGGCATGCGAGTCTAGATCAGACAAGTCCGTCAGTCACAATAAAGCAGCTTTGTTCGTCCGGGAAGTGCAACGCCATCGAAACTACTCACGCTGGGATCGGCAGCAGCCGAATCAGACGGTGCTTGGTGAGGACACCAAAGCACCTCGTCGACTCGCTGGCGGCGTCCTGCAGCTCACTGCAATTCCTGTCCAGCAGTCTTGAACGGTCTCCCCCACTGGCCGCCACATTGGCAGTATAGAGCTGAAGGATCTTGTAATGTCCAAAGGCGATGAGGGCCGTGCTAGATTCGACTTAGTTTGAGACATTGAACGCTCTCTTTGGCCCCACGCTCTTACTGATAGTAGATAAGGACCATGTTGGTTTGCAATATGATGGACTTTTGCGAGTCCTCAGCCATATCACACCCATCATCACGTGACTGGAATTGCGCAGTGGTTCGTTCGTACCACATTCTTAGGGCTGTATCGCACTTCGCCACGGTAAGACGGTCTGCCTCTTCCGAACGACGCTTCAACGTGACGGATTCGTCGAATGGAAAGGTCAGAGACAGGACATCCGTCAGAATGACAAGTAGCTCAAAAAGTCGGAAGAACAAGGCGATGAGGCGTCGCTTCGTTGCCGAGTCGTAGACCTCCGAGCGATACACCTCGTCCTCAAGGTCAACCTGACAGAGCGCAAGGCAGTTCTTGATTTCGAAATGGTCACGCGTTATTTGGACGCTCATCCGGGTGCACAATGGCGAAATGCGATCCATGATAATGCAGCACAACCACAGGCGGCGCAGGGCGATTCTTGGTTTCCTTTGGGCTGGGGAGATGACTGTCAAGGAATCGGGACATTCGACGTATCGATCGGCGTTGATACTCCGAGCGTGTTGGATCGCGAGGCTCAGCCAAGTGCGGTAAGGACGAAGGACGGAGTTATCTGGCGGGACCCAACCCATCAAAAGGATTGCGGCCTGTGCCAGCGCAAGAGGGGCAGACTCGACCTCCAAGTCGTATAGAAGCTACATTGCTAAGCTGAGCACGTCTGCAATATCTACTGGGCCGCTGGGTTGTCGGCGTTACACACCTTAGTCCGTCGGTAAAATACGGCCCTAGCGGAGCGGAGGCTGGAAAAGCCGAGCTGCTCGATGGTCCTCGGGGTCACAAGCTTTGAGGGAGATCTATGTCAGCTTTCTAGCAGGGCGAGGGATGTTCACGGTGCGGCTCACGTGGCAGCTGGCGAAAAGCAGTGCTTGAAAGACCAACAGAGACATCGTGTTCGAGGAGGCTGGGCTGCTCGAGTTCCGAGAGTGATACATATCCCAAAATTCACCCTCATTCAGTAGCGGAAGCAGAGGGTGGACATATTTGAAGTACTTCTCGACGAAGTCATCCAGAGTTGGACGAGCCGGTACACGAAGGCAGCCCTGGGTGTCCAGAAAGCTGACATGCTGGGGTGGCATCCTCGGTAAATTGGCGACGGTCAGGTACGTGTAATGGCAGTAGAGAACAGAGGCGTCAGCCTCTGTGTGGGGCTTTCTCTGGCCGAGGACAGACTGGACATCGTTTCTGAGCGTGCTCTGCCCGCCCCTGGACCCGTGTTCTGGAGAGGCCGGACCTAGGTGGGTCACGACATTGGTTACAAAGGGCCGAGAGCAAGAGGAGACAGTGTCAGAGGAAATGGGGGTAAGATACCACCGGCTAACGCCCCAACACTTTCGGTGCGCGCTGAAGTGCCGATAAAATCCCAATCAATTGTTGGCGAAACGGCGCAGTCGATATTGTCGCCGTGTGCAAGCCGATCTTCGCCGGCCAAGTCTTCATTCGCTTCAGACTGCTGCTGGGTACTAAGGCCAGAATGTGCCTCGACGCCGATTGAGGCTTGTCTATCGGGGACACTGGGCGCGGCCGGACCCGCCGCCGTGCCATTTAGGTCGTTCAATGGTTCACTTGCACCAGGGTGGGAAGGACTGACCGACGAGCATCTTCTTGACGAACGTTGACTCCTGTAAATCGGCACCGGTCAGCGGCGGATACTTTAGCATATTTGAATTAACGCCGAGGAGCGTGAATGCTCACAAGTTGGGAGTCCGCCCGGCAAGGAAGCAGCTCTTGTCGTCGAGTTCGCAGTTGGTGCACGGCAGGCCACGAGATATCACGTCGCACCTGACCTTCCTCGCCCGGCACGATAGGCAAGCCTGTGCAGACCGCTTGCGACTAGTGGAGGTCTTTTTCGCCACAGGACGTGTGGAAGCCACCACAACAGAAGACATGGTTGAGTAGTGGGTAGTGCAAACAATGCTCTCGGGTCAAGACGAAACTGCCGCTGTGGTGAGTAGAATTTCCTGCGATAGGCAGGGGAAGCAAGTTGTTGGAACGGGAGAATTGAGGACCGTCGGACACCGGGGTACTCTGTTGGCCGCGTTAGAAAGCATTGCGGGCCATCGTCTCACCAATTATTCTCATGCTAGACCATGTGGGCGTGTCAATGGTGGGTGGGGCTTGGCTTCCCCGCAAAACACCTTATTAGGTGGATGGAACATCTGGAGAAGCTTTAAATCGGGAGCGTATCGAAAGACCGTAACCGGTTTTGAAGCTAACTCCCCGAGTGTCCGAAAACCAACGCGCCACCACAGCCACACCTCAAGGGAAAAGGTTCTAAGTGCATTTGGGCCTCTGCTAGCCAAGTCTGATTAGCCATCCCAAACTGCCCCAGTCGGCCCTCACAATCTTGGTGGAGAGGGTAGGGACGATGAAGAAGATAAATCAATAAATACAGAGCCTCCCCTCCATCCCTCCATTCAGTGTGCAAATAAAAACCACCGACTGGAGATCCGAGTAGCCCGCGGAACCGTCTCAAACTCGTTACGTTGGTATCCTGATCATTCCACAACTGGTTTCATTTTAATCCACATACATACACTTCTTAAACAGTATGTAGGCAATCCTTTCATACAGTGGTAAACGCTTAAATACGCATTGTTTTTTTGTTCTCCAAAAAAATCAACACCGACAACAGAAGGCCTGGGATATGATTGTGGCACGTGGCCCAGAAAATATGGATAGCTTCGTGACAGCCGCACAGACAAGGCTAGCGAGACCAGCTTCCAGTGGCGCCATAGACAATCTTTCCAAAACCACATCGCGTGTGCATGGTTTAAGTCATACTTTCATCTTGAGAACAAGCTTCGAATTTGAAACATGCCAAAGTGTTCATCAAAATTCAATGTCGTGGTGGGTAGATTGCTGAAGGAGTTGTGTTGCCCTGATTGCGGTAACTTAATTACAAAGATGGGCTCGGTTTCCTTTGCACCCTGACTGCCCTCTCGCGCTCACCGGAGTCTGAGTGTCCTTTTCGTCTCGGTACTCCTGATGCAATAGCAGTCTCAGTGCGAATACGGACGTCTTCGGTAGAACTCGCTCTCCTCCGGTTTTCCCTCCAGTGGTACGTCGACCACGTCCTTATCCAAGTGCCAAGACGGGTCGCCTTCGGTGAGCGTGATGCTCCACCCGTTGCCCAACCACCTCAGCGAGTTCCCCGTTGGGTCCGCACTCTCGTAGTTGTAATCTTCCCAGCGAGGCGCACGCAGTACCTCTAGACACTGCGCCGACGATCCTGGCCAGAGCGCGAAGACTTGCGAATTCTTGCCAACCCGGTACCACGATGTACAGTTGTCCGTGTAGACAGTACGCTTGAAGTACTCCTCGATGAGCACGCCAAAGTCCTGAACGCGGCGCTGCTGGACCTCGAAGGTTGCATAGTCCTCCTTTTGCAGCTTTCGGATCATCTTGACAGCGTAGTCGCCCTGCGCCTCAAACACGCTCACCAGGCTGCCCGACCCCAGGCCGGCATTCGGCCCGCCCACTATGAGCAGATTGGGGAACTCGTCGACGGCCACGCCGAGGTACGAGACCGGGTGCGGACTCCACTTTTCCGCCAGCATCTTGCCATGACGGCCCTCCAGGGTGAAGAGAGGCGGTGCTTGCACGTCGTAGCCCGTCGCGCAGACGATTACGTCCAGGTCGATCTCCTCCCCTGAAACAAGCTTGATGCCCTTTTCCGTGATTTCTTGGATGTGTGTCTTGATGTAAGTGGTATTGTCCTCTTGGAGCGCTTCGAGGTATCCAGGCCCGGGCGTCAGTCGCCTACACCCCGGTGAGAATGTGGGGATTATGGCTTCGTAAAGATCTGGCCGCCCCTTCAAGCGCTCTTGCATATCTTCGAGGAACACCTCCCGGGCGCCTACCTGCTGCGGGGTCCCTTTGATCGTGATGGGGAAGATTTTGGCGGCCTCATCTTCGAGGGTCTTTCGAATCTTGTCATACTTTTCGGGGTGCCTTGCCAGATACTCCTGGTGATGCCGAGAGACTGTGCTGCGGTCAGCTAGCTGTCTGTGAGTCAAAATTGAGACTTGGTACAGACACTTGGTCACTCTGGGGTTCATGCCCAGCTTTTCCATGCCACTGTCACCAAACGAATTTGAGATCCAGGTGGGATTGCGGCCGAAGTTGAACACCTCGATGCCCTCCAATGGCTGAATGGCCGGCACGATCTGGATGGCGCTGGATCCGTTGCCAATAACGCCAACCCGCTTGTTTCTCAAATCATAGCTTCACGGGAGTAAGTCATCTTTTCCTTCTTGACGGGATGGTTCTGGATTGACACTAACCCCTCGTCCCACTGACCGGAATGAATGAGCTTGTTCTTGAAGCTGCGCAGTCCAGGTATGTCGGGCCACATGACCCGGTTGAATCCGCCTCTGCAAGAGATGAGTATATCCGCAGTGTCATCGAAAAGATTGCCACCCTTGACGTTAAGCACTTTAAGTCGCCCACAGTTACGAAAGGGTTAGATGCTGCTCACTTCTGATGAGCGGAGGAAAGAGAATTGTATACACTCACCATTTCTTATTTCCCTCATCCCAGACACCTTCTTTGACCGCATGAGATGTCTCGATAAAACGCATAGCTCCGAATCGCTCTGCCACTTCCTGCATGTAGCCCCGAATCTCAGGACCAGGAGCATAGAGGGCAGACCAGAACGGGTTCGGCGCAAAACTAAATTGGTACGAGTAGGCTTTCCCATGGTCGTTTTTTTCAGCTTGTCGTCCTGGCAATAGGGGCCATAGGTATAACAGTTGTTTCTCGTACGTACATGGAATGTCGCAGGCCAAGCCAGGATATCGGTTCTGCCACCTTCGCGTGCATATTTCTGTTAGATATCGTCGACTCTAAACCTTGTCAAGTCAATGGCTATGAAGATGATGACTTACCAAACACCGGATACCTCTTCATTTTGCTCGTATACCTGCAAGTCAATGTTTCTGAGTCTCTGGGTGATCCTGCGTTCCTCATGTTAGAATTGATTACTTGACAACTACTCCTTCATTTGGCGCTCACCGACCTGACGGTTGTGTAAATGCCTGAGAAGCCTGCACCGATGATAACCACTCTCATACGACGCTGATTTTCGACTGGTTCATCCTTGATAGTGAAAGGCACAGTGCCGTTCTTCATGGAGTCTCCATCCCGGGCCCGTTTGGGGAGTGTTGTGGGATCTGAAGAGAGGCTTTCGGCCATGTCTGTAGCTGTGATTACAATTTATGAAGGACAACAGGCTCCTGGTGTCAAGTCCAGAGAGTTCTTTACTGTTTCGTCCAGATATAAATGCAATAAATGAACCGGAGGGTGCTTGTGTAAAATGCTTCCCAACGATCAAACAATTAGTTATAGGAGGTTCTAGACAATGACCCCCGCCTATTATATCGTTGCTAGAATTGCAAACGCAAAGCCATCTTCGACCGAAAAACTACCTGCCGCGCGACGGCTACTTCACCGCGGGCCCGGCACGGTTGCAGAGGCGAGTCATCTAGCCCGTGTCCCATCAGCGGAGCTACATGCCGAGGGCGCAGACACCACACCCCTTCCAAGATTTTCATCATTGGTGCGGAATCAAGTACCTCGGGTATTTGAGCGTTCGGTAATGTATGAAGGGACCGCTTCCGGCTTCAAAAGAACATGTATACGGATTAAGAACGAGACAGACCCCTCAAGTACCTCGGCTTAACTCCGGGCGTTTGATAGCGCAGGCTACCGAGGGTCCAGGCTCCACAACACCCACCACAACTAACCACAATACAGACATACAATGCCGCCGGGATGATGAAACAACATACAATTTGGTCTATGTGAATACTCCAACCAAAGGTCAAAACTCATCACTCCGCCACTTCTGGCCAGAGCTTGTTCGTAGCCCACAACCTGATCCGGGCGCCGAAGAAGTAAACCGGGATTGCCAAAGCGCCCATAACGCCGGAGATGATGGCAAATATGTTCATAGCACCATCGTAACCCGTCAAACTGATCAAAGGAACGGTCGAATAGCTTAGACCAAAGGAGATGAATCCTCGACCAGCGCAGATGACCAAGAGCAGGGGCCCAGCCTTGCTGGGAAAACTGTCAACCACGTATGTGATGCCGATCAGATTCGCGCCGAGGAATGCGAAGAAGCCGAGGTTGTAGGGCGCGACGATGGTCATCCAATGCCAACGATCAGGATGCGCACCAGCTTGGCCGTAGAGGACACAACCCAAGACCGCTAAGGCTATCGGGACGCTCAGGGTTATGAGACGATATTCGGGCTGCGTTTGTTTCCAGATTAGACTCGCGTACTCTCTGGGACTTTCTCACTCATGTAATTCTGATGAAGAGTATCGGCATACCTGAAAAAGCCCATTCCTCCGCGTGCTCATCACCCGAGCAACAAGGTCCGATCCATAGCCCAACATCGGAACCATGATGACACAGTCGAGCACCTGCACGAGCTGGACATACCCAAGCCATCCTGACTCGAAAGAATAAGGCGGTGACATGAGGATTGTCGCGAACGTGGACGCCTGGTACACGTATACTCCCTATAATGTACCGTTCAGGAGAAGGATCCACAAGATATTTGGCAGGCAAAGTGATTGAAAAGTCTCCCTGTAGAAGACCAGTGTTCTGTTCCATTCGGGTTGGAAATGAAATATTTGTAGGTCATGTCGCCATGTTTGTTGGCCAAAAACCTCAGGCTGGAGTTGGTGGTTTTGCCGGGTCGTGACCCTGACAACCTTCTCTGCGTCGCCATTTTTACTGACTTGGCCTGTTTCGTCTAGCCTGAGGTGCACTTCCCCTCCTAAGCAATACGTTGTCAGTCTGGTTCAAAGAGCAGGGTTGGACTCAATTCAACTCACTATCAGCGTCTTCAGGACGGTCATACTTGGTCTCGACTGCAAAAACAAGTGACAAGACAAGGATGGCGGCGTTGAGGAAGGTGATGATGAGGTACCACCATTTCGTACCCCAGGCAGGAACGATGTATGTGGTGGCGACAAACATGCCAGCAGTCATGGCAGTTTGTATACCAATGAACCAAGAGAGCTTTGCACTGCGTTCATGGAGGAAGTGGATTTCCTCAATGATATACGGCGCAAGGGCCTCACTCTGGCCGGCAGCGATACTGTAGAAGTTACGCCCGGCAATGTGGCTGCTCAGTGAGCCCGGGAAGGCACACCAGATACCAGACACCACTAGCAGAACAAGTGAGGCCAAGAAGACAGGCTTACGACCGAGCGTGACGGAGAGCGGCATCGACAAGAGATTTCCAACCGCCATAAACAATGTTGGATAAGTGAGTAGGTCTGTGGCTCGGGTCGCTTCTGATGGTGGGTATTCTTTCACCACAGCAGGAAAGACTGATCCCATTCCAGATGTGCATAGAACCGAGGTCGCCGAGTACGAGGCCACAATGAAGATTATCAAGAATTTGTGCCATCTTGGAAGGTTGAGCGGGTCTAGACATTTCACAGGGTCAGTTTTACAATCGTAAAGGAAAATTGTGAAAGCCTCCACACTGCCAGGCTAAAACAAGCAGTTGAACATTACCTTTTGGGTCTGGGCTTGGGGTCGGGATCAGGACGACTGAACCGCCTGAAAGAAGCTGGACGGTGCCGTGTGCTTGTGGCTCTGCTTTCGGTCCATCCTGGCGGTCGGCTGTCTCAACATGGACGGCGTCGACAGAGGGACCGATGTCTTTCGTGCCAGAAGAATCGACCATTATCGCCCAGTGGAAGTTGTAAATGCAACGAAGGGCTCAGATCGTGCAGGGAGTGATGAAAAAAATCAGCCGTTGGGTCGCAGAGCACAGAGTTGTCCGGGCAATAGTTACTGCCTCGAGCAACGTGTCCAAACCACGCTGGGGGTCGCGGAAATTCAGCATCAGGATTCACATATATACACCGGGCGATTGAAGTCAATCACTTGCTCACTAAGGTTACAGTCTCGACCGCGGCAAAAGGCATGCTTCCCTCAATATTGGGAGCATCGGGTCGGTTGAGACTCTGGTGTTAGATCCTTGCCGCCACTTACAGATGCCGATCGCCTGGTACACAGCATTGCATCTTCGAGAGCCACTTCCCCGTGTTTGCTCCCCATATGCACCCCGCGTTTCCCCCGCGTTCCCTGCTGCCAACCCCCATGTTGGAATTACAATGTGTGCCGTGGAAGGATGGGCCAGCCGGCGGCATTGATCGATGAGGAACCAGGGCTTGCAGGGGCAACCCCACTATTCCGGAAAGCCCCTGAGAACAAGGGTCCCGTTGATTTGGAGGAGGGGCCGAAGCGTCGGCAGCCGTCCACGCCCAGCGCGGAACGGAAAGGAGCGTAAGTAACCATGCGTCGGCATCTGCAACAATTCCTTGGGGAGCAATACTTCGGCTCGGCTCATAACTCACACAAGCACCAACGCAGGCGACTGTGGACAACCCACTGCGCCGCAGTAGCAACAAATGCCTATGTCTCAGGAAACTCCCGAAATCACACCGGCGGACTCATTGGCCGGCCCCACGGCTGCAGCCCGGGACGGCACAGCACACGGCGCAGGTCGGCCAGCCAAGCGGAGACGCCTCAACTTCGCGTGCAACTACTGCCGCAACCGCAAGACGCGCTGCGATGAGCAGGAACCCTCGTGTACGGCTTGTAGCGCAGCGGGTGTCGAGTGTATAACCACCGACCGCCGACGGCCCGGCGTCGAGGTATCGCGCCGTGAGACACAGCGCCGCGGGTCCCGGGCTTCCACCTTGTCTCTGCCCACGCCGGCTTCCTCACGAAGACTCCACTCATCGCCGGTATCACGACAGAATGCCAGTTTCGGCGAGGAGCGGGTCGATGATACCGTAAGGGTAGAGATCGGCTCTCCTCCGGGAGGAGAATCCAGCCATGATGGTGAGCTGAGGAACACGCCGGGCCACACCACGCAGGCGAATGGGTCTATGTCTATGACGGGCAACTGGGTCGAAGACGAGACGCAGCCGGGCGGTCCTGGAAATACAAAGTACCAGGGGAAGTTGCCTGTATTCCTCCCCTGCCGTGGGAGCACCTCGGTGGAGATTCTAGCGGACTGGCTAGACCTCGCTTCTCGTCGCCTAGGCCTCTACCATAGAAGCGGTCTGCCCTCGAGTCCAAGGCAGGAATCATCTATCCGGCCTGCACTCGGTATATTCTCGGAGCCATGCAAATTCCCCGGGGCGGACATGTCTCGGCTCCTCGCTGCGAGGTTCTTTGACGGGATCAATACTCTCTTTACACTCGTCAGCCGTGACCAGGTCGAAAGTGACATCGGCATGGCCCTAGAGGTGGGCCCGCGAGCCTTCGCCGAAGCGAGCGGAATCGCCGCCCTGGCTCAGACGTATGCCATCTTTGCCATCGGCTTTGCCGCAGGACTGCGGCTCGACCGGGTGTTAGATCCAAGGGAATACCTCGACTACTGCAAGACTCTACTGGGTCATCTCGTGGTTTTCAACTCTATCGAAAACGTGCGTGCCATTGTCTTGTTAGCCATCTGCCTCCACATCTACGACGACTGCGCGGGGGCGTGCAATACACTCAACATCGGCGTGTCTATGGCAATGACGATGGGTATACATCAAGGCTCAGACCGCCGCCGGGGCATTCATAGCAGATCAAATCCAGTATTGGTCGATCATGATCGGTGGTCACTTTGGCTGGGAATATATGCTTACGAGAAGCTTTTGTCTTTCGAGCTGAATCGTTCGTCTCTAGTGCATGACGACGACTGCCTTCCACTTCCTGCGAATGACCTCGCCACAATCACCGACGGTGGAATGCCTGTCGAAAGAAAGGCACCTACTGTCACGCTGGATCTGGCTAGAATCCTAGGCGACATTGGGCGAAAGTCTGTAATAGTGAGCAGGAAAGAAGACCACATTTCGGGGCAAGAGCTCCAAGCTGTTATCACCGAGAAGGTCCAAACAGTTGCTGAGTCGGAGCTCCTCCTGATGCGGTGGGCAGAGAAAATACCAGAAGAACTTAGGTAAGTGGTTGTGTTCCGTGATCAAATATGCTTTGAATTCCAGGCCGTTTACTTGTAGACGCTTTTCCAAGACTAATCATCAGCCGCAGGCCGACGTCAGACATTATGATGGGCTCTAAAATATGCCCATTTTCGTCATATATCGCCATGCATTATAACAACGCGTAAGTGCTTTCTCTACGTCACTAAGCCCCGATGCTTGTAAATGATTAAAACATTAATATAATATTATAGGCTCCTCGTACTTGCGCGTAACACTCTTCTCATCAGCAAGGAGGCCTTAGCCACCGGCGCCAATATCATAGGCAAAGGTAAACCTTGGGACCACGTTGTACGCAACGGGCAGTCCATCGCCGCCAATGCCGCCCGGAAGATCCTCCGCATCCTTGTTGACGCCCTGGACTCCCACTCGACCTTGATATTCTCGAGTTGGCTGGGCGTGCTTAATGCCTTTGCGACACTGGCTGTCCACATCATCACGCATCCTGGTTCGCGCGTATCAGCCATGGATTTCCATGTAAGCCGATCTCTAGTGACCCCCCCCCCATTGGGCTGCGCTGACTTATCTTCTTTATCCAGCTGATGCAAGCCGCCACCGATTTCTTGACAGGAGTGGGTTCCCGCATGCGTGACGACGGAATGCTGAATTCGTTACTTCAGAAGGTCGACGGCGTTCTCGCTCAACAAGAGAACCCGCCGCCTGCCCTCTTGGCCACATACTCAAACCCGGAAATGATGCCTACAAATTTCACAGTACAAGATGGCCCGCAGGCTGCCCAAAATATCGGCTCAACCAATAGATCGAGACAGGCCAACAGCAGCCTCGGAAGCGCTGATGCGGAGTATAATACACCCAGCGAGGAGCTTTTTAACCTCAACCGCATCATTTCGGGTGACAACGACTTTGGCTACGATGCATTATACTCGGCCATGTCCATACTCGGTGATGATTGGTTTCCAGGCATGCCTGATGGGATGGGAATTTTGTCAGCTGGATCAATGCCGTGAATAACTTCCGAGGTCTGTACAATTTCTACTTGCATCACGTGGAATCGCGCGGGTGGACAAAGACAGTGATTCCAGCTCGCTTTTTGCCTCTTGCTTGCACCTGCGAGGAGGGCTTCTGCTGCAGAGTCTTCTCCATCCAAACGTGGAATTGGTTCTGTCGATCCTTTCATACGGTAGACTGGTCAAAACCGGGCCTTTAGCCCAGGCTCGCTTCATTTTCGACTACGGACTCAAACAGCGACTTCGTACTACAACCAACGATGAGAGACATGGGGTCACGGGAAACGAATGATGAGTTTCAGGATATTGACCATGTCGACTCACGGATATTGTGCGGACATTTTCAAGTCCCCAGTCCTCTGCATGAAACCAACACAGCGGAAGAGCATTGCTTAGTCGAGCTTTGACAAGCGGACCGTTCATGTACGCCCTTTACTAGCGCGAAAGGTCACAAGTGGAATGGCATGTAAGTGACCTGACCAATTGCAGCCTTATGGTTGTGATAACAGACAGACCTACTCTGTGGGTCCCCAGGTTGGATTAGCTGCCGCGTAGGGGCACAGTAACAAGGGCGTAGGGCGAGAAACGCTTGTTGGGTCACTGTCTGCTTGGGCGGATTTTTTCTTTGAGAACAACCGCTTTGTCTTCTGAGTCACCATATTACACTCCATCTAGAATCTAGACATATAGCTTGTTCCAGTCACGGATGTGGGCTAGAATATTCTCCTGAGCATCAAGCACCCTCCTACCTGTTCTTACTCTATGCTATCATTTCTTATAGCCGTTCCAGACACTATCTGTACTTGCCATGGCACTCACTACCAGATCCAGAGATACCATTGCTTCCAAGGTCGGCGAGAATGACCACACTGCCCCCGCTACCCTTCCGGGCTCCGACTATCCAGCCGAGAAGGATGAGAAGGATGCCCACACCTCTTCCACCTCACCTAGCAAGACAATGGGCGAATCCAGCGCGCTGAGCCTGCAAGCCGAACAGCCACAGTCAGACCACGAGAGTAGCGGAAGCGCACCAAAAAATGTGCCTGCGGCTCCCCCTCCAGATGGAGGTCTCCAGGCCTGGCTGCAAGTTCTCATCGCCCACCTGGTCATATTCAATACCTGGGGCTACATCAACTCGTTCGGCGTGTTCCAGACCTACTACCTCAGCACCCTCGAGCAGTCCCCCTCGCAGATCTCGTGGATCGGCTCGATGCAAGTCTTCCTGCTCTTCTTCATCGGCACGTTTTCCGGCCGCGCTACTGATGCTGGCTACTTCCGGCACACCTTCATTATTGGCACCGTCCTGATCCTGCTCGGCATCTTCACGACCTCGGTCTGCACGCAGTATTGGCAGCTGTTCCTCGCACAGGGCATCTGCACCGGGATCGGGAACGGCCTCCTGTTCTGCCCCACCCTGGCCATCCTCCCTCCCTACTTCAACAAGAAAAGGGCCATGGCCGTAGGACTGGCTGCCTCGGGGACTACCACAGGGGGGATGATCATCCCGGGTATCTTCGAGGCTCTTCTGCCTCGAGTTGGATTCGGATGGACCCTCCGCGTGCTCGGATTCATCATGCTCGTCTTCCAGGTGATCTGCTTTCTCCTGGCACGGACAAGAGTCCCACCCCGGACCGTCGGGCCTCTCGTGGAGTTCTCGGCCTTCAAGGAGGTCCCCTATCTACTCTTTGCCACAGGCGTCTTCTTCTGCTTCATGGGAATATATCCCGCTTACTACTACGTCGGCGAGTACGCGAGCAGCGTCATCGGCGTCTCCCAGGGGGACTCGATCAACCTGCTCATCATAATGAACGGCATCGGCATCATCGGCCGGCTCCTGCCCCCTTACCTCTCCGACAGGTGGACCGGCCCGACCAACATGATGATCCCCTTCGTGGTGCTGTCCGCCGTGTCGCTCTACTGCTGGGCCGCCTTTTACACCCAGGGAGGCCTGTGGGCCTTTTCCATCATCTACGGGCTCTTCAGCTCAGGCGTCAACAGCCTGTTCCCTACCGCCCTGGCCGCCCTGACCACCGACATGACCAAGATGGGCGTGCGCATGGGCATGGTCTTTACAGTCATCAGCTTCGCCACGCTGACCGGCACTCCCATCGCGGGCGCGCTCATAAGTGCCAACGGCGGCCACTACCTGGGCATGGAGATGTTCGCCGCCTCGCTGCTCATGGCCGGAGGGGTCTTGCTGGTCGCAGCGAGGATCTCGAGGACGGGGTGGAAGCTAAAGGTGCGAGTGTAGATCCCCAAATACCCATGGAATGTAAAATTGGGTTACATGAGAGAAGATAGATCTGTAAATAATTGGATGATACATCATTGTGTTTTCAAGACAAGTGCTACAGAGCATCAGGTATAGCTGTAACACGGATAACTTATGTACACATTCCAGGCTGTGGTCTTGCGGATGCCAGGTACTGAATAGAAAGAGTGGACCGGATTTAGTTGTCCAGTTTCTGTTCCAAGCCCTGATATCTCCACCTACTCACGTATGCTGGTGTACTCCCTGCGCCACCATTGCTTGTTGCATATGCGCCGATCAAAGTACCTGTGATAAAGTGAGTCCTATGCATAACATCTTTTGCCCGTTGGAGCTGGTACATACCGGTGAAAGGGCCAGTGCCTCCGCTGAGGAGGGTGCTTGGAGCGTATCCAATGATGTCTACGTTATCGCTACCAGTCGACGAAGACGCCGAAAAGGCGTAATGTGTATCATTGACAGCTTGGACGCCGAGTCGCAGTGGCTGCGACCAAGCAGTCGGGACAGGCTTGACGACTGTCTCGATGGCTGGACCCTCGTAATTGCCGGTACCGGTGACACGGAACCGGAGGTAATAATCCAAGCTTCCGTTCGAGGTGGACAATGCAACGAGTCCCAGGTCGATGTGCTGATACTGCGTCAGAAAAGCCGTGACACCCACTTCCTCCTCGGCCGCAGTTGCGTTGAGCTCGACGTCGACCGAGTAGTTGAACACGGTGTACGTCTGTCGTCGACTAACAAACGTGATGCCATCGGCGGGCGCAAAGTCCGCGCCACCGGTCAGGTTGGCAACGCTCGGCGTCAACTTGAGGGCGTTGGGCTTCTCTTCCGGTGACACTTCATAATTCTCAACCTTTGGGAATCGCCAGTACAAAAAGTGTTTTGGCATGGATGTGAACTCCTCAAAGTCTATGACATCCGGGTCGGTTACCAGAGGCCCATCGCCGGGCACGCTGTCTGACTGAGGAGGCAAGTCCCACCCGTTCATTTGCCCTCGAATAGGGCCCTGGGCGATTGGCCAGTCTCCCTCCTCCCAAGTGACGTTAAAGAGGACCGACTCCCTGCCCATTGGGAAGTTGAGCCATTCCGGACCAGACCTCGTCGAAAGTGCAACGCCCCACCAGTTCTCATCTGCATCCTGCCACAGGTCCGCGTGGCCAACGGTCTGGAAGTATTCGCTTGTGTTGCGGTTGGTGAGGATAGGGTTGCCCTCAAACGCCTCGTAAGGTCCATCGACAGCGGTTGCGCGCGCGATTGTTACCGCGTGGTTCAGCTCGGTGCCGCCTTCAGCTATCATGAGGTAGTAGTACCCGTCCTTCCATGGCTTGTAGATATGAGGGCCCTCCGGGCTGGCTCCACCAGTGCCGTTCCA